>MU760974.1:0-20372 GCA_026770625.1 Nicotiana glauca | reverse complement strand
TCAACCTATCAAGAAAATGCTGCAACACTATCGAAGTGCCATCAACTTAACCACATTGCCCTTTTTCTGAAACATGTACCCTTAACAAATCACTATGATTAGCAACACCATTTCCTTATCATATGAGGATAATTCACCCAAGTCCTCTGAAGATCGATTCTTAAATCACCTGCAGTTGCCCATGCCGCTTAAGAATTTAATGACTTTCCATTCCGAACCGAACTGAGCCTTACACACACAAATCCCAATCCTCCACAACATAATGCATATACCATACCATATTAGGATAACATGAGGACTTTATCTCTCTTCCGCGCCGCAGACATCGACGGACTCAACTAGTCAATAACTTTCATTGATCCCATTTAGAAGAAAAATCATTATACACTCTATGCTTCGCGTACCCATAAGAAATATACTCATCTTCAAACCACGGTAAAACCCAACAAGAACATCTCTGCCAACTCCATCTGTACAAGCAAAACTGTCAGGACTGAGTCCTTCTATCTAAACCGAGCTGAGCAAGCCGTCAAAACTCAAGAGCATTGCTGCAAATTGCCTGTAAAAGCCCGTTACTTCGAACACATACGAAGAATTAATCATATCTTTACCATACCGATTCTATCTATTATCAAGCTATTCCTTCTATCAAATTTCTCTTTTTATTCATCATCCACTTGATATTTCTCCCTTGCCGTAGCATCACAATGCCTCAATCTAGGCCTACCACACGAGACTCGAACATAAGACCACACTATCTAAGACCCATAGGCCACCAAATCCTCTCTCAATTCTTCCCAAAAATACCACGTTCCAGAATAATTTACTTGAAAAACTTCCTGCGAATCGAAATTCGTTACCATTACTTCCCAGATACTGATACATAGGATCCCATAATTAACATAAAAATACCACAAGCCTCGGCATTCCCCGATGAATAAATAGTCTCTGACCACATACACAACCTTAAGACACCTGATGATTACATGCAAAAATCTCGAACACAATAAAACCATTCTCGAGAGTCATTCACTCTTATTCAACTGCAAATTACCTGACTTAACGAACAGAACCACTCGTGCCTTATTATCACTCTGACACCGTAGGATATGATCTCATTTTCTGCAACCAGGACTGATCCGCCAGCATACCTCAAAAGGAACCAATATAGCATACAACCGTGCAATCAGCTAATCAACAGCAACCTCCCCAACTTGGCTCGAAGCCATCTATCAGGGCACATTTAATAACCCATAATACTTTTACTCTAATGATGCCACCATATTATAGTGAGATTAAACTCAAATCACTTATAAGCCGTGAAAACACGGATCATCTGGTATTATAACCCTTTTGCAATTCTCTCATTCATACCGCAACAGTTAAGCCACTCTAGGCAACAAAATTTATACTAAGTCCCCAAATTTTTCAAAAATTTCAGCAGAGTTTCCTTTGTATTTGAGCATATCCACTTGCCAGAGAATAACCAAAACCATACTAACAACACGCCCACAACTTGACACAGCATCACAATGTATATCAACAACATAAATCTCAATACTACATGTATTATATTATCAAAATTGATACATAGACATGCGTTGCACCTATTCGAATCATAACACATAGAAAATACCTTTCAATTACACATGAGATCTTCTAATATTCACATAAGGATCATACTACTTAAGGACACTCCGCGGGAGATATCCCACCTACTTCGCCTCAATTCAGTATTTCAGCACACCTTCCACCATTATATACGTTACACAGTTATTTAGTCTTCCTAAGTCTGAACTCATACCACCATATGTAATGCATCTTACTTTCCAACTAGGAGACATACTCGGGGCTACACAACATATTACAATAGGAATCGAACACTTAGCAGCTCATCTATCATTCAGCAGACTCCTTCGTCGCTACCAAGACATATTATAACATCTCATCACATGAATACCAAACCACCATTCCGACTAATAGCGACAATACCGAACATATAAGTTCAGAACATTTACTCAATCAATCAGCACCTCGGTGCTCAAGACATAGGCAAGATCCGGCCTCAAGTCCCCCCAGACTGGCCCAACATCGAACTCACGGGATCACATCTCGCCCCTCGATCGGGGAATCACTAGCCATCAAGGCACTTATAATACTGAGCGCTCGTGTGTGCATACAGACGTGTGGAAGGAATTTCAAGAGTTATATCTCAAGCTGAATCAGGTACGCACGATAAGGATTCCAAGAAAGTAAAGTTTTCCTAAAGGTTATGCAGCCTCTCGAGGATAAATACAGACGTCTCCATACCGATTCGCGAGACTCTACTAACCGGCTCAAGACTCATGAGGCCTAGTAACCTAGGCTCTGATACCAACTTGTCACGACCCCAAACCCGATCGTGATGGCGCCCAGCACATTTCTAGGCAAGCCCGACCTATCACACACATTATCGAGCTGCAAGCTCACATTCCTTATTTCAAAAAATCATTAACAGCGATGAATTGTCTGAAATTTAGCAAGTTTATAGAAAATAACCAAATAACCAGTGCAAACATCCTCCCACAGATCTGGGGGTCACAAGTCAAGAGCCTCTACCGAATAATGTAATAGTAATACTGAATGTATAGTAAGCTAAGTACACGGAAGTCAAAATGTAGAAACAAGAGAGAAGTCGGGTCCTGTGGATGCCCGGCAGCTACCTCGACAACTCTGGAGGATATACTGATAGCAGCTGGATATCAACCCTACTCTGAGGTACCTGGATCTGCAAACAAGGTACAGGGAGTAGAGTGAGTACTTCCAACTCAGTGGTAATAGGCGTGTATAATGATATTGAAGGTGAGAAAACCCAAAATACCACACAGTAAAGCTATATAATATCTCATTTTGCCTTCAAACAGTATAAATCTCATGGAAAGCAATAATAGATAAAGCAGCTACGTGTAAATGAGTAAATGCAATACAGATGCATGAACATGACGCTACGGCGCATAGCCCGATCCATTTAGGTACCCGCGCTCACTGTGGGGGTTCAGACTCCGGAGGGGATCCTACAGCCCAAGCGCAATATCAATGACATATGATGCGGCACGCAGCCCGATCCACTATCAGTCCAGCTACATGCAATGCAAGCCTCACAGGCACAAATGCTTATCATTTTCAGTTCCGTTTAACACTAATTATAGAATTAAGTGTTCAGAAGTCTCAGAAATCGCAAATTAGTTTTAGATAGTGTTTAGCTCAGGATTGATATCATGAAAATATGCTATAATCATAGAAGCAATGATAACGATCCTCATGGGATCCAAATAACCGGTACACAGCCCAAATATATCCACAACCATCCAAGTAGGAGGTTTACCGGCTCATTTATAGCCAACAACACAGTACAATGCCACTCGGTCGGACTAAGCCATAGTCCCCAATCACAATCGACCCCGCACTCACCGTAGAGTACGTGTCTCGCCTCAATACAGCGTCACATAGTGATATACTGGGGTTTCAAACCCTCAGGTCATCATCCACATCTATTACTCACCTCGAACCGGCTCCGAGACTAGTCCGCAATGCTTTTCCCTCTAGAATCGACCTCCGCGGGTGCCAAATCTGATCAAAACCAATAGGAATACATCAAAATAGGCTAATGGAACATAACCCAATCGAAAGAACTCGAAAAACACCCAAAAACACAAAGTTGGCAAAACCCGAGCCCCGGGCCCACTTCTCAAAAAATTACGAAATTCACATTTTCGGAATCCTCATCTCACCACGAGTCTGTACATATCAATTACACCAGAATCGGAGTCCATTTAGCCCCTCAAATCGTCAATTTAGGCTCTCTTAGGCTTCAAGCTCTAACCACCATTTTGACCCTTAAATTCCTTAAATTTTCAGTGTTTAATCCTTTTTTTTTATACCATAACAATATTATTTGAGGCTACATGTTCATACCTGATGGAATACCTTTGAAATCTCTCAAATATTGCCTCTCCCGAAGTCCCAAAATATTTTTCTAACTTCTGAAAATCGAACCCCACTGTTTCATTAAACACTCAGCATTTTTCGCTTACGCGGTGCAAATGTCGCTGATGCGACTTCCGCTTCTACGGAAATTGTCCGCTTCTACGGTTTCCTTCAAATCGACCAAAACCGCTTCTGCGGTTAATAGTCCACTTCTGCGGACTCGCATATGCGAAAAATGTTCTGCTTCTGCGGAACCTCCCAAGCCATCGCCCTTTCGCTTCTGCGACCATTTTCCCGCTTCTGCGTACTCGTTTTTGCGAATAAAATTCTGCTTCTGCGGAACTTGCTGAACTCACACTATTTTACACCTGCGTAGAATTTTCCGCTTCCGCGAATCCGCATCTGCGGTTTCCCTTCCGCAGATGCGGAAATACCTGCTGCAACCAAAACCGGCAAACTTTCAAACTTCAAATTCTCTCGTTCAACCACCCGATTTCACCCCGAGGCCCCCGGGACCTCAACCAAAAATACCAATACATCTTATAACACTATTCAAACTTGTTCCAATCATAAAAATACGATCATTAACACAAAAATCATCAAATCACGATGGATTCAAGCCTAAGTTCAACTAAAACTTCCGAATCTCACATTCGATCAAAAACTTGACCAAACGACGTCCGAATTCACTGAAAATTTGCAGACATATCCAAAATCACCTAACGAAGCTACTGCAACTCTCGTAATTCCATTCCGACCCCCGGATCAAAATATCACCTAACAACCGGAATTCGCCAAAATTCCAACTTCGCCAATTCAAGCTTATTTCTACACCGGACCTCCAAATTCGATTCCGATCGCACTCCTAAGTCACAAATCATCCCCCAAAGCTAACCGAACCACTGGAGTTCGCTTCCGAGTCCTCTAACCACGTAGTCAACTTCCGGTTGACTTTTCTAAAACAAGTTTTCTTCTAAGAGGCTATGTGCCTTATTTTTGACCAAAACCAATTCAATTACACCCGATCGACTCTAATACTAATTTTGAAACCTGAAGCAAAATAATAAGGGGAAAACGGGGCGGTAACTCACGTAACAATGGGTCGGGTCATCACAAATACAGAAGCTAATAGGCAATCCTAAAATCAGATAAAACAAAAACAAATAGGAACAAATAGGCTGAGCAGAAGAACTGGGATTGACCAAAAGAGAAAAGAGAAGAGGGAGATGAACGTCAGAATAAAAATTTAACCAAAATAACCAAGAAATAGGAAAGAAACATACCAACCAAGCTAGCAATCAAACCAGTACCCTGACCCTCTGACACTTTTGAATTTGAAGCCGGAATAGGCCTTAATCGAGTGTTCTCAAACGAGAACACACAACTAAAGTCCATCACGGCCTCAAACCTTCAACCATTTAACTGATTTAGGGTTCGTTCTTCGAATCCAGATTCGACGGGTTTCAAGGGAGTTCGAGGGAACTATTGGTGGATTAGGGGTGAGGGGGTCAAGGAGGTCATTGGGTGTTAGTTTGGGACTGTTTGGAGATGGCGCCGCCACCGGAGAATCTTGTATCGGCGCTAGGGTTCATACTTTTAAATTGATATTCGACGGACTTCGATGTGATTCGAAGGAAGGGAATTGGATATTCAGGAGGAGGAAGTTAGGGTGCTTCTATGGTGTTAAGGTGGAGGCCTTTGGGTGGGTTAGGGTTCGGGGTTGACTCTTCGATCTAATATTCGAAGAGTTTGGATAAGATTCGAGGGAAATGGGAGGTGGATTCGGAATGAGGAGAGTGAGGTGATTTGGTGGTGTTAATCTGGAAGTGTTTGGGCCATCGGAACCGCCGTGAGGCCGTTTTCGGTGGCAGAGGACGGCGACATTACAGGGAGAGGGCTCTGGAGGTTAGAGACAAGTGAAGGGCGGTTTGGTTTGGGGTAGGGGTAGGGATTTAGATATATTAAAATTGATCCATTAATGTGGACCGTTGGATCAACATGAACCAATGGTCCAGTTTAATCAGGGGAGGGCAAAACGGGATCGTTTGGTTTAGTGAGGGGCTGGACCGGTTCAGGGAGTAAGTCGGGTTGTGGAGAGGGTTTTAGGTCGTTCGATCATGCTGTTTCAATGGTTGAGATTCATTGAACCTGAAACGACATAGTACTCTTACCATACTACGTCGTTTCACAGGTCCTAGTGACTAAAGGATTGGACCGGGTATGGGGCGTGATTTTGGGCTTGGGCTGGGGTATTTTTGTGCAAATTTTGCTTGGATTGGGAAGTTAATTCCCGATTTTGGCCCAATTCTAATTTCTTTCTCTTTTATTTTCTTTTTCTTTTCAATTTACTTTCTAATTAAAATAAAATACAAACCTAAATTTAACTTGGACCAAATTATCCTAAAAATATTAATTAATTCTAAATAATAATTATCACAAGCAATTAAAAACCAAGTTAAAAGAAAATCACACAATATTGATATTAAACACTTAAATGCAAAGTACGTTATTTTTTGTGATTTTTTATTTTTTGCAAAACAAGTAATTTATAATTTGAATCAAGAATTGTAAAATTAAATCCTAAATGCAAATGCAACATATTTTTGTATTTTTTTTTATTGATTTAACAAATAAACATGTACAGTCAAATGCAAACAATAACAGAAAATACCACGAAAATTCACAAAATTGCACAAGACTTCAAACAATAAAACAAACAATTTTGTTTTTATTTTTATGGGAGTAATTCATGTGAGGTAAAAGTAACGTGCTCACAATTTTCATAAGTAATTATAAATGATCACTTGGTGTATGAGTAATTTCTCCATTTTAATTCTTGAAACACTTGGTTTAAATCCAAAAAGCAGTCTCCGTCTGGTATCAATTTCACATGGTCCCTTTATATAAAACCATTGACTTCCTTTAAGTAAACACTATTGTTATTTGTGATAGAATCATAAAAGGAATCAACTGTTTCAAGAAAAGTTTCAATTTCATTGCAGTTGTTCCTCGGAAGAATCAATGGTATGTTCGGGTATGTAATCTAATGGGCGGCTATTCATCCATGCCATATGACCCTTTGAACGTGCCCCACCGATAACCCTCGCCAGTACCAAGCTGCAGGCAGATGCCAACAGAACCGCGCGCAGAACCTGATGAGAAAAACAAGGTTGCTGACAACCGACCTGCTTCTATCTTGTAAAAAAACTAAGTCCTTTTTATTGTAAAATAAGTGTAGTTTTATGTCATGTACTTCCATTATGATTCTCTAGCTTAGTTCGATCAAGTGTTGTAACTTTTGTATATTTTTTTAAGCACTAGTAGGGGGATCAAGCAATCAAACTTTTTAGCAAGCAAATAATTCTCTATACTGGTGTCTCTCCCCCTCAATACCGTGTTGCTTTTCTATAATATCTTTCATTAATGCAATCAACAGAAACATTGTCAATTCTCATTTCTGTTCTCTCAATTTCTCTTGATATTGATTTTTCCGTACGACACTAACAATATCGCCTAGCGTACGGAGGGGACCTTTATTGGTGAATAGTAACGGCATTAATATAAGTTACTTAGCCTTACATCTCCCTTCCAAGGAATCTCCGGAAGGCGCCACGTAACATTATATATAGCTTAAATGGATAAATATATAGATAGATAGACAAATAGATATAGATAAATAATATAAGTTTGAGACTGGGAACATCATAGACCATTATATACTAGTCTACGAGTTATGGTAATGTCGTCTTAGAACAAAGACATTTCAACTTTTAAAAAATGAGCAAGCAAATGAAAACTCCTGATAAAATATTACTGAGAAAACAAACTGCAACGGCGATGACCCTATTTATTAAAAAGAGAGATAGCCGAGATTTGTTTACTTTAGTACACTGAAAGAAGTACAACACCCTGGTAACTATGAGATTTTTTTACTTTAGTACCCTGAAAGAAGGTTAATGAAATGATTTGCGAGGATTGAGTTGAAACATCGATTCAAAACTTCAGTAGGAAAATTTATGTTAAAGTACCAAACACCATAGAGAAAGAACTTTACAATTGCTGAATTGGAAATTATGATAATTACTGCGGAAACAACAGTGGAGGTTCAAACCCCCAAGCCAAAAATCCCAAGACTTCTTCCAAGAAGTCTTCCTCTGTGTCTGAGGCAACTGAACCTTCATTAGCCAAGAGGACAAGGTCTGCAGCGAAAAGTAAACAAGTTCGAATTTCTGAAGAAGAGGAGTGGAGTAGTGAAGAAGAAGAAGATAAGTCTAGTGGTGAATAAGACAAGCATGTTATTTTTGGAAAAAGAAATTTTTTGAAAGGTAGATTGTTGAAAGACTTGGTGGAACCAGGAATGATTAGACTGGTGGATGCCTTAGTTGCTCAGGGCTGGAAGGACATGGTCCTTCAGATGGATGGAAGGCTAGCCAGGAATGAAATTATTGAGTTCATGACAAATTCAGAGGTTAAGGATGGCACAGTTAGCAGCCTGATTAAAGGATTTAAAGTAACCTTTGATGCAAAGAAGCTAGGAGAGATCCTTGACATACCCTCTGAAGGTTTTGATGATTATACAAGGCAAAGGTGGCCATGTCTGGAATCCCTTCCTACTGCCCTTGAAATTACCATGAGGTTCTGTGATTCTGAAGAAGTGAATGAGGATAGGTCTTTTCAGAAGAGTAAAATGAGGCCATATCACAAAGTCATTTTTGAGTTTGTCAATAAGTGCCTACTGCCCGGGCAGTATATAAGGCATATTGCAAACTATATGGACTTAGTTCTGATGGAGTGCCTGGAAAGAGGAATGGAAATTAATTGGCCTTCACTCATCATCAAGCTACTGGACAGGGTCATCAATGGCTCCAAGGCTCATGCTACCCCCTATGTCTTTATTCTGACTACAATTCTGGATAGGCGCAATGTGCCTCTGAAGAATTGGGAAATGGCCTCAAGCAAGGATCACTTTGGCATTAATACTCTGATTGTTTGTGACTATTTAGACAATGCCATCCCAAATGAACCTGGTTCATCCAAGAAGACTCCTATCAATAATAAAGTCAGGGCTCTAGTTCAGGAATGTGAAGCCAATGATGCTGAGATAGCTAGGCTCAAGGCTCGTATGGTAGAGGTGGAATCTGAAGGGATGCCCTCAGAATCGAGCTTACCGCGGAAAAGTAGAAGAATGACGGAATTCTTCACAATATGGTGAATCTTCTCCAAACCCAAAACCAACCCTCTAGCTCCCCCAATCCTTAGGAATACTAGCCTTTGTCTCTTGAACCTACCTAATACCTTCAGTGACCCTTATTATGGATTTTTCTATCTTTTTGCTCATGTTTTAAATGTTTTTTGCTTTCTGGTTGTGGATTGTGATAGCAACATATCTTCTATTAATGATATATATTATTTTTTCTCTTGTTCAATGTTAATCTTTCCTTGATAGTTTAAATATGTTTGCTTGATTACTAGTGATTAAACTATGATTGCACTTGCAGTTGCCCCAGTGGCCATGAGTACTTATTTCTGGGACTCACACTTTGTATGCAACTTTTTGATGATGCCAAAAGGGGTAAGAGATATTGTGCTTTTACACATTCTGAATAAGTGATATTTATAACTTAATTAACCCGGTCCTTGATGATAAGTGAATTTTTAAAACTTTGTATTGATGGCTAAGTTGAGTTCTCACAGGATCCAAATAAGTAAAAAGCACAGAGTTTGTCATCAATAAAAAGGAGAAATTTATTGGCCCAAGAATAGGTGAAGTTTTGAAGATTGACAAAAGAACTCAGACATGGACCAGGTCCATCTTGTGAAGCACAGTCAGGATCAACCTGTACATGTGAGATGCACGTGAAGCACATAAATCTAACTGATCAATAAGCAATATCTCCTGATCTGATCGAAAAGGTTACATATTGAATAAGGAGAGAAAAAATCCTTACATGAAAAAAACACAGTTTAAGAAGTAGATAGTGTTAGACTCGATATAATTAGGGTATTGAAGTGAACACAGTATTGAAGTGTTGATCACCACACACATATACTAGTAAAATTAGGGTATTACTTTACTAAACCTGTCCACTTCTAAATCCAGCTGTCAACATTTATTTAAATAATAAAACAACTCACCCCAACCACGGTAAAAGCCAGTTTAATTCAGCGCTTCATTCTTTCCTTATTGACAGAGTAAATGTGGGGAAACTCACCACAGAAATCCTTCACTCAAAAGGAAATTTTTTAAAGAACTGGCCAAACCCAAAGATGAAACTCATTTACTTGATACTTAAACTCTTAAACAAGAATTCAATGGAGAAGGGAAAAATTTCAAGCGAAAACACAAGTGAACTGAAGGAAGCCAAAATGGTCTCTATCACTTAGGCGTAGATTATTAAACTTATTTTTTAATATTTTTTACAAAACAATTGGTGATCAACACCTTTTGGTAAAACATCATTAGAAAGCTATCTCACGTTTTAGAGAATATTATAATCTCTTTTGTGCTGAATAACCCACGTAAGAAAGATCACAAAGTACATGACTTTCATATGACTTCTTGGAGCTTTAGTTTTAAAGAGGGGCTAGCTGGTCAACAAACACTTTACTATTATTTGGTTTTAGGGGAGATGGGGCACACATGCTTGGAGTCCCAAAGTTTTCTAATGTTTTTTTAGCCAAAAAATACGTTTCTACTACTAAAAAAAAAGTTACATAAATATCTAAAGCGCAGCACTATACTGCAAATTACTTTAACGAAAATTTAGCCGTTAAAGTAAAACGCAGTATAGTACTGCATATTATTTAAAAATTATTTTTTAAGGAATTCGCAGTACTATATTATGTTTTACCTTTTCACTTATTAATTTGGGCCCAGTTTATTTTATTAAAGGAATTTGCAGTACTATACTGCGTTTAAGAAAAACGCAGTATAGTACTGTGAATTCCTTTAACAAAATAAAGCCCTTCTTCTTCCCTAAGACAACGACTTCTTCCTCATCCCCCATTAAAAAACGAACCAGTCCACTGCTGGTTCCCCCCTCAAAGTTAAAAAAAAAAATTGGGCCCCACCCGTCACCCAGAAAGCAAAGAGTGTAAGTCCCGCACACAAGACAAGCTTTGGATTCGTTCATTCGGGTGCAAAAATTCGATTTGAATCAATTTCAAAAAACTTAAGTCGAGGTATTTTGATTTTGTTGTTGTTGAAACTCGTTTAGTACATGCATATTTGTATTATTGAATATGTTTTCATGTTAATTTGTGTTATGTTTGTGTTTAAATTTGTACCTTATTTATACCCGTATTGATTTATTAGCTTTGGGATAAAAAATTATTAAAATTTGATAAATAATTTGTATTGTTAATGTTATATTTTTATTTGGTTAAATAATAAATAAATATTATTTATTTAGTTTGTTGTTCATATTTGTATGTTATGTTTGTAGTTTTTATATGTAATAGTGACCTTTGAGCGTAGTAAAATAAAGAGCATTTTAGCGTAGTAAAATATAGAGCCTTTTAGTGTAGTAAAATATAGAGCCTTTTAGCGTAGTAAAATATAAAACCTTTTAGCTTAGTAAAATATAGAGCCTTTTAGCATAGAGTCTCTGTAGTTTAAATATGTAGTAACTGCAAACTCTATCCAATAACACTTTACAAAATTAATTATTTAATTTATAAAAATAAACTTACAAAAGTAACAAATTAATATATGTTGTCAAATAAACTCAAATATCGAGCCCGGAACTCATAGATAATTACTCAGTCCAATTCAATAATTAATTATTTAATTTATTAAATTAACAAAATTGTAAAAATGCTGAAATTGACATGCATAATAATTAAGAATAACTTGGTGCTACCGGCCGTCAAATATTGAGCATGGAACCCATACATAATTATTCAGTCCTATTCAATAATTTTTAATTTAATTCTTTAAACTAACAAAATTCCATCGGTAACTGAAATTGACACACGTAATAATTAAGGATAACTTGATGCTACCGACCCTCAAATATCGAGCCTGGAACCCATACATAATTATTCGGTCCAATATTAAACTTAATTAATTATTTAATTTATTAAGCTAATAAAATTCTAAAAATGTTAAAATTGGCACACAGAATAATTAAGTATAGATTGGTGCTATCGGGCCTCAAATATCGAGGGTGGAAGCCATACATAATTATTAAGCCCAATTCAAGAATTTTTAATTTAATTTATTAAACTAACAAATTTCTAAAAAATATTGAAATTGACACACATAATAATTAAGGATAGCTTGATGCTACCGTGCCTTAAATATCGAGCCTCGGACCCATAGATAATTACTCAGTCCAGTACTAAAAATAATTATTTAATTTATTAAACTAACACACAAAATTAATTTTATTTAAATTATAGTAGACGACATGGCCTTTCCTCCGCCTGCGCATCTTGGACCTGCCAAGGATCAGCTATTAGTGCTGCAGGGCAACCATAGGTCCTCCTTTATATGGGAGGGACAACTATCGGAGCAGGCTCTTCGCCCTAGGAGACCTGACGATTTGTGGGAGTTCATCGTGGAGCATTCTTTCCATGCCCGTATAGTCGTGCGCCTACATGCTACGGGCTTCTATATGATTTTTGAGCTTGGATGGATGCAGCTTGACTGGTCTCTTATCATGGCCTTGGTAGAGCGGTGGCTACCGAAGACGCACATTTTTCATTTGCCCACTGGAGAGGCCACCATCACGCTGGAGAATGTTAAGGTTTTGTACGGGCTGCGTGTAGATGGATGGGTCGTGGCACTGCCCCAGTACATTAGATCCATGACGCGTGCATAATTTTTGGATATGATGGGGCAGTTTGCTGGTTATAGACCTAAGGGTGACGCTGGGGGCAGTCGCATTGCTTTGTCAGCCATCAGAGATCATATGGAATTTTTGCACCCAGACATTACCGACAAGATGAAGGATCTCCATATTGAGAGGTACACGCGGTTGGCACTGCTCCTGCTTTTCGGGTGTATCTTGTTCCTGAACACTTTGGGGAGTAAAGTAAGTATGCGCTTTCTCCATCATCTTCAGCAGCTGGATGATTTACCCCAGTACAACTGGGGTGCTGCTGTTCTGGCATACCTGTATAGGAGCATGTGTCGGGCGAGCATGGGCCTAGTGATGGAAATATTTGGTTTTCTGCCCCTCCTACAGGTGACAACATTTTCGAATACTCAGTTCATTACTCCGAATTCTATGTGGTCTAAATGACTCATAAATTTTACATCAACCTTTTATCTTAGGTTTGGGCCTGGCAGCGGATCATGCTGTTGCAACCACCTCTACCACCACTTCCGCCTGGTGAGGCTTATCCGTTTCTCCCTCTAGCTTCTAGGTGGATTCTCCAGCGTGTGAACTACCAAAGGATCGATGCTCATCATAATCTCCCCCTTATTAGGGATGTGTTAGTTATGTTGGTGGATGGATAGGTAAATATATACCTACACTTGCTTGTTTGAGTTGTGTTGTGCATACTCACTTTTATGTTATTATTCGGTAGTTCATTTGGATGCCATATAGCGACTGCTAGCTCAGCTGCCCGATATTTGCTCAGTCGACCGACTGCTTTGGAGCACCTCCGTCCCGAGGATCTTCTTCGATATGGTTGAGTATCACGCCATAGAGCGTGTGCTTCGCCAGTTTCACCGTCCCCAGCCTATACCGGAGGAGCCTGGATGGGTGGCTACACATTATCAGCGAGACGACCGCGCCAGGGTGGACGATATATATATGGGATGGCTAAAGCAACAGGTCCATATTTGGGAGTAGCAAGGTGACGTATTCCGCCACCACCTACATTTACTGAGGAGGCCACTATTTATCTGCATACGTCATGGTACCACCGTCACACTCGATTGATGATCGGGAACCCCATTCATGTACTTGGCGAGTGCTATAGACCATACGTCGGGAGGCAGGAGGCACTGGTATGTTTTTGTGGCTTATTAATATCTTATAATTATGATATAACATTATTTAATTAATATTTTAAATGTTCACAGGCTATTAGGTATCATCACCTCTACCAGTTGGGACATGATATGCAACAGCATGCCGACAATGCTGCACTCGTTGACTATGGCTGACGGGTGGCACAGTTGGCTCGTCGGACCCTGTTTCAGGCGAGAGATGACGTGAAGTTTGACCATAAGGCTCAGAATGCGGCGCCAAAGGACTACCATCGGGTTGGGGTATCCCACGAGGGAGGGGTAGGGCACGAGGGAGGGGTGCCCCATGAGGTAGGGGTGCCGAAGGGGTCGCGGGGGTCGTGGGGGACGGTGAGGAGGTGGTCCCTAGCAAGGGGGCTATGAGGCACCTGTCGGCCCACCTGTTGAGGGACATGATGGGGATTTTGGAGATGAGGCTCTTGGAGATGATCAGCCGGGTTATGGACCTTAGGTAGATGAGCCTTCCAGTAGCATGTCGTCGTACAACCTTCAACTATCTCTGCCAGCATCGCAGGTCATCCCGTCAGGAGCATTGTCCATCACAGGTACATTTGACGGGGATGTAGACCAGTACTTTGTATGCCCATCTACCACAGTTGAGGATCGGCCCACCCGGGACGTAGATGGCGGGCGCATGTTGAGTTATGTGTCATCCCCGACGGTTGATGCGGATCAACAAAAGAACAGGTATGTTTGTATTACTTTAAAATTTCAATTTGTTTTCTTTTTCTTAATAAGCTGACATTAATTAATTTTTAACTTTATTATGAAGGTTTCATCCCAGCCCATATTTGAGGCCACTACTTGATTTGATGAGGACACCACGGATGCGTATACTCAGGCGACCGACAAGACTACGGTAAGAAAATATTTTTTGACTCAACACGTACAATACAAATATACATTTTCACATGCTAAGATTACTACTTGTTTTGTAGGTTGCTGACGGCCCGACCCTATTCTTCCGATCCTTCTAGCTGTGGTGTCGATGCTGCTGCACATCCTCACATAAAGAGGTGGCTTGATGACGATGATCCAGATAGTGTACCCGGGTGACAGGGGATGCGACTTAGGCCAGCAGCAGCACTGAAGCACACAGGCTGCGGGACTCACTGATTTACTTATGTTTTTACTTTGTGTAAATAGTGCATTATGTAAATAATAGTAACAATTATCTTTTAACAATAATTTTATTTTAATTGCGTTTGAANCGCGGGGGTCGTGGGGGACGGTGAGGAGGTGGTCCCTAGCAAAGGGGCTATGAGGCACCTGTCGGCCCACCTGTTGAGGGACATGATGGGAATTTTAGAGATGAGGCTCTTGGAGATGATCAGCCGGGTTATGGACCTTAGGTAGATGAGCCTTCCAGCAACATGTCGTCGTACAACTTTCAGCTATCTCTGCCAGCATCGCAGGTCACCCCGTCAGGAGCATTGTCCATCACAGGTACATTCGACGGGGATGTAGACCAGTACTTTGTATGCCCATCTACCACAGTTGAGGATCGGCCCACCCGGGACATGGATGGCGGGCGCATATTGAGTTATGCCTCATCCCCGACGGTTGATGCGGATCAACAAAAGCGCAGGTATGTTTGTATTACTTTAAAATTTCAATTTGTTTTCTTTTCCTTAATAAGCTGACATTAATTAATTTTTAACTTCATTATGAAGGTTTCGTCCAAGCCCATATTTGTGGCCACTACTTGCTTTGATGAGGACACCACGGATGCGTATACTCAGGCGGCCGACAAGACTACTGTGAGAAAATGCTTTTTGACTCAACACGCACAATACAAATATACATTTTCACATGCTACGATTACTACTTGTTTTGTAGGTTGCTGACGGCCCGACAGCCTATTCTTCCGATCCTGCCAGCTGTGGTATCGATGCTGCTACACATCCTCACAGAAAGAGGTGGCTTGATGACGATGATCCAGATAGTGTACCCGGGTGACAGGGGATGCGACTTAGGCCAGCAGCAGCACTGAAGCACACAGGCTGCGGGACTCACTGATTTACTTATGTTTTTACTTTGTGTAAATAGTGCATTATGTAAATAATAGTAACAATTATCTTTTAACAATAATTTTATTTTAATTGCGTTTGAACAATAATTTTACTTAACCAGTACAATACAAACACAAACCTTGCAAACCTAACACAAAAATAAATAGTAGAACTAAAACCATCAGTGCACAAAGGAAACATAAAGATAGCAGCTTTTTCACATGGATTTTATCTTTTTCTGAACGACAAGACAACTCCATAAAACGTAGTACTATACCACGCTTTAAATATTAAATTTTTCTGCAAGAAAGCAGCTTTTTTCACATGATTTTCATCTTTTTCGGAACGACAAGACAACTCCATAAAATGTAGTACTATACCATGCTTTAAGTATTAATTTTTTCTGCAAGGGAGCAGCTTTTTTCACATGGATTTCATCTTTTTCTGAACGACAAGACAACTCCATAAAACATAGTACTATACCACTCTTTAAGTATTAAATTTTTCTACAAGAAAGCAGCTTTTCTCACATGGTTTTCATCTTTTTCAGAACGACAAGACAACTCCATAAAACGTAGCACTATACCACACTTTAAGTATTAAATTTTTCTACAATAAAGCAGCTTTTTTCACATGGATTTTATCTTTTTCAGAACGACAAGACAATTCCATAAAACGTAGTACTATACCACGCTTTAAGTATTAAATTTTTCTACAATAAAGCAGCTTTTTTCACATGGATTTTATCTTTTTCAGAACGACAAGACAACTCCATAAAATATAGTACTATACTACGCTTTATGTATTTTGTCTCGCCTATAAATTACGGGCTCATTGTAGTTATTTTGTGTGCTCAAAAATTACTAAAAGCAAATATTTCATTAAAAGTAAGGATTTTTTACTAAAAGCAAATATTTCCTTAAATGACTCAACCTCTTCGTCCACCAAAGTGCAACCGTGGAAAAGAATGCTCGATGCAAAATTGTTGGGACAGTGGTGAAGTTGGACGCCGCTATTGGCACAGTATGAACCAGTTTTACAAGGGTCCCGGTGAACCTATTTGTGATTTTGAGGAATGGGTTGATGAACCATGTTATCAGGAATGCTACAGAGTGTCACACCTCCTTTTTTACACACCTAACCCGAAGGATAAAATATATAAGGGAATTTTTCCATTTAAAGTGACATTATTCGAATTGGAATTATTTATTTATTTTTTAGAGTCGCCACTTGAGATAGGATTGGCTTTTGGTGTCCCAAGTCACCGATTTAATTTAAATCCCAAATCGAGGAAAATTATTGACTTCCAAATTGGAGTCTGCGAACCAGAAATTCTGTGTAAGGAATTCTGTTGATCCGAGAGAAGGTGTTAGGCACCCCCGAATTCCGTGGTTCTAGCACGGTCGCTTAAATTATTATAAATGGCTAAAAATCTAATTTTTTTATATATGTTATCCTATAGTGCAATTTTAAAGATAATTTACCGCTTTTAATTATAAAAAAAAAAATTAAGAAAGTGAACGTCATTTAAGAAATGTATTTTCGAATCACGTCACATGAAATGCACCCGGATCCTCGATACATTCTTATTCGACATTTTGGGATTTGGATTTGGGTTGCATGAAGTGCGCACCCGAATTTAAGAAGGTAATTTTATTAGAATCGCGTCTAAAAGAGTCTAGCGCATTATTATCTTTTGGGAGGGTTGTGAAATTCGCTAAACGACCCTTCCCGATTTTTTTAAATATATATTTTTTAAAACCTTTATTGAGGGCCCTGCATTTTTTGTGTTTTCTAGGGGGAGGCTCGTCTCCTTTAAGGTAAATCTAAAAGCGACTATATTTTCTATTTTTGTTTTGGTCTCTAAAATTAAAAGAAAAACCCTAAATGATTATTATTAAAACTTGGGCTTCAAGTTCAAGTCCGGATTCAAACAAAAGGGCGAAAACCCGCTACCTAATCCAAAACCCAAATTTCAAACATCAGTTAAGCCATTGAAAGGAATTTCAGACTGGGCCCAACATGAATGAAGCGTAGGCCCAGACGGCAATGTGTCGAACCCACGTTGGGTCCAATTGCCATGCACACGAGAAGGATTCAGTCATAGAGTCCTAATGGACACAACGGTCCAAATGCGGTTTCTTACCATAGCTTTCTATTTTCTTACTATTACTTCTGCTGAAGAGTTTTCGCTATTGGGAAATTAACAACAGACTATTTTGCAATTAACTAAAAGAAAGGTAGCAAGCCAATTCCAGCAGAACGTAATGCTAATTGAGCATATTTTACCACTAACAGACTACTTCTAATTCCTATTCAATCTAGATTATCCACTGAATTCCTATGCATGAAATTATAAACATGATATAACCAAACTAATTAAACCATTTCTTGTGTTGTCAGCCTATTAACGCCAGTGTTCACAAATATAGAAAAGAAAAAAAAATCCAAAGCACTCTAGACAATCTTCAATTACAGTCCAATACCAATTCATTTGAGCACACACGGAAGTATACTAAATCATGCATTATACTATCAACATGAACTAAACCAAACTAATTGTTAACTTAGCTAAAATCAGCCAAAATCAGTCTAGTAGCTCAATACGGTCCCCAACAATATAAATATCTAATTGGAATATTAAAACTACACTAATTCTCAACAAATTCAGATTAACAGATAAAAATTCCTTGCATTGACTTCCAGATCATCTATACATTTGAGCTGCAAATTCACATCATTAGAGACATAGTGAGCGTACCTGAGAGTCAAAATGTAAAAAAAATGAGGAAATGTGGAAGTTCAGTCAGGGCAGCAGTGAACCACAGCTAGATTCAACACAGCAAAAATTCGATTTCAACTTCAAAAACACACAGGAACCCATAGCAGACAACCAGTCACCACTAGCAACAAAGGAAGTCACACAAATGAACCCAAAACTGACTGAAGGAACCCTTGAACTTGCTTGAAACCAACCACAAATTCTATGAACCATCAAGTTACTTGAAAATGAACTGAAAACTACAATGACATAGTGATTTCTTCATTTTTTTTTAGTTTTTCTGGAGATTTTTACAGTTTTTTTTTTCGGATTTTTTTTTTTTGGACTTGAATTCAAAAGGCTAAATATGAAACTAAAATCAAGAAAAAGGAGTTTTCTATGGGAGCTTTTAGGGCTGAAAGTTGAAGACCCTTCTTCAAGGCACTTGATGCCATTTTATAGATGACAAAAAGAGGGTAAATCAGATTTTAGGTTTCAATTTTAGTCCCTCCCTTATTTTCAGTTTAGTCCCTCTATTCTTGAATTGCTAAACAAGTAAATGCATCATAGTTACTGCGATCTATACTTGTACCCCATTCTAGAAGCCTCTAGGATGCTCTTTTAGCCCCCAAAATACCCATACTACCCTTACCCCTGTTTTGAAATTACTATTCCTAAAGAAACTACCCTTTTATATCCCTAAAGTACCCTTCCAATAGTCTGAAAATTACAGACTAGAATTAACTGATCCCCATCCTTTACCCTAGCTAGAATTTAACTAAAGTTAGTTTATCAAATGATCTTATCAGCTATATCCAATCCACCTATCTTAAACACTTCACCAATTAACACTAAAATTGAATGAACAACTAATATTAAATGAAATCAATCCCAAACGAATTTCAAATCCAACTTCACACAAACAGGATAAAGAGGAAACCTAATTATGCTATCGACCAAATAGCAAATGAATGCTTAACTAACAAAACCAATAATCAACCCAAAATTTGAATAAAAGAAACGAAAGTGAAAATTAATCAGAAAAAGAAATATGCTAAACATTCATATCACTCATAGAGATAGACTTAAACTGAATTGGAAATCACGATTAAACAAAACAACGAATTAAACTAAAAACTAAAGAAAGGAAAGAGAGAAATCTTACCGCAATTTTAGTCTTCAAACCAAAAAACTTCGAAATTAACTTTAAGTTAATATTATATGTCCATTTCATAAGAAATAGACCTATAATATTAACCTGAAGTTACTCGACTTGAAAATCCTCAAGACAGCCTAGAAGCGCATGAACCATAGAATTGAAATTTGACCATTTTTAATCGGATTCGAGAGATTTTGGTCAGGGATTAGGGGTGAGGATGGTCAGGGGAGTGTATGGTACGAATTTGGGACCATTTGGACAAAGTAGCGATTTGGGTCTTATTTTTAAAATTAATATTCGAGAAGATGAGGTTAGATTCGAAGGAAGCTGGTGGCATGATTGGAAAGAGGAGAGTGAGGAGAGCAATTGGTATTATTTTTGTTGGATTCGGTGACCGACGCCGCCACCGGCGACTTAGGAATTTTAGGGCGGCGCAGCTAGGGTTCAGGGAAGAAGGGTCTAATAGAGATGAATAAAGGGGGTTTGGGG
>MU760971.1:85142-114790 GCA_026770625.1 Nicotiana glauca | reverse complement strand
GGTTAATAAGTAATGAAAAATGCAGGGGTAACACGTGGGTCAGGAAAGGCACCCAGGTCCGCTTGATTGGGGCTACCCGGTCGAGCGCCGGTCATGTCCCTCGAATTTGGGGCGTGACAAGCATCCACCAACCTAATCATGCCTAGCTGCTCCTGGTCTTTCAGCAACCTCCCCTTTAGAATCTTTCTCCTGTCAAAGATGGCAAATCGATCTTGTTCCTTTTCAGACTCCTCATCCTCTTCTTCTCCACTACACTCTTCTTCTTCTTCTTCAGTAACTTTTACTTGTTTTCCCTTCACTGTAGACTTAATTATTTTGGCCAAGAAGGGTTCAGCAGATTCAGCTTTTGAAGACTTCTTTGCAGGAGTCTCGGTTATTTTTGGTTTGGCAATGGGAACCTCCACAGTTGTACCTTTCTCTTGATGGATCAGTTCCATCTCCTCCTCCTCTTCTTCAACAGCCTCAGAACTTTCCACAACCTTTTCTTTTCCTTTTTCCTTCTTCTTTTTCTTGCTTGCCTCTAGGTCTTTCTGCAATTCAGCCTCACTTTGCCTTACCCTGCTTCTAGTAGCTCTCACCTTTGGTGCTGAAGGGACAGTAGACTTAGGAGATGACACTTTGCTCTTCTTTGTTGGCTTAAAGGCAGTTGGAGCCTTTTGAGAAGAAGCTTTGCGCTTCTTGGGATCATAGCTTGCTCTAACTTTCTTCAGAATGTCAGCCAAGGTTTCTTACTCATATAGACTACGTGCATCTTGTTGTTCACTCAGGTGCACAAGACCTTCAGCAGCCTCTCTAGATTAACTACCCCCTAGCTTGTTGCCACTCTCCACATCTCCTCCACAAATTGCAAGAATTTTACCTTTATTTTTCTTTCCCTTCCTCTTCGATTCTCCCTCACTTACATGTCCCATAGATCCCACCAACACAAACCTATCATCTATTTTGTCCACTATATCAAAAAACACATAGCATATATTTATCTCTTTTGGGGTTTCTTGATTCCTTTCTGATTCTTCTCCATCACTCACAGAGGCAAAAGCTTCAGACTTGGAGCTTGAGTCAGATGATTCCTTTTCAGAGCTTTCCCCTTTTTGACTCGCTTTCAATTTTTCATTGAGAGCTATTCTCAAAGGGCCAGAAGTTACAGTTTTCCTGGCCAACATTTTTTGGCGACGAACCCTAGGTTTTGGGGTTTCAATAGGAGGTGTGGAGGATGAAGTATTAGGAGATACTGTCGGGGGAGTACCTGGGTTGTTTTGAGGGTTTGTCATGGTAGAGAATTGCTGGGCATTTTGGAAACTTTGGAAATTTTGGAGCTGAAGGAGATGATCAGAATTTTGGAGGAAGTGAGTGACGGTTATGAGCAGAAGGAATAAATATGGTGTTTATTTAAAGAGGGTTATGATTAGAGTCAATTAAAGGTCTAATCACATTAGAATTCCGGTCTCTTGGTGATTAATGAGTAATGTTGGTTTTTAGGAAAAAGTCCCAATTAATTAGATTCCTAGGGTAATGAAACTGGTTCAATGCTCAACGGATAGAATTTCTGGAGGTTTGGTGTAATTAGGACTTCTGATCACGATTGGAAAATTTATCTTTCTAATTGTGCAAAGTATAGAAACATACCTGAACTTTCTCATGAGCATATTCTGATGAAACCGGTTCTTCAAGTGAAATTTCTCTTGATCATGCCTTAAATGTCAAAATTGAAAAACTTTGTAAGAGATTAGTGAGTAATATAAACACAAGTCAAAGGAGTACACTAACTAAAGTATGAAACTGAGTAAGAATTAGTCTAGATATTTACATGATATTAAGAAATCTTAACCAAAAAATATTTTTTTTCATTGTGCATTCTGAACTGGAACTTTTAAGTGATCTTAATCATCCCTAATTCCAACCTGTTCTTTTCAAAGTTTTCTTGCTCAGTGCTTTAGTGAAGATATCAGCTATTTGTTCATAAGTAGCACATAATTCTATTGTGATTAACCCTTTCTCATAGTTATCTCTTAAGAAGTGGTGTCTAACATCTATGTGCTTGGTCCTTTTATGATGAACATGGTTCTTTTTCATACTTATAGCACTAGTGTTATCACAAAATATTGGAATACATCCCACTTCAATTCCAAAGTCTACCAGCTGTTGTTTGATCCATAGCAATTGAGCACAACAAGAAGCAACAACAACATATTCANCTTCAGCAGTAGATAGGGCTACTGAATTTTGCTTTTTGGTAGCCCATGACACAAGACATGACCCCAGGAAATGTGCCATACCTGAAGTGCTCTTCCTGTCCACTAAGAAACCTGTATAATCAGCATCAACATATCCTACTAGATCAAAATTACTACCTTTGGGATACCAAAGACACCGATCAGTGGTGCCTTTCAGATATCTCAATATCCTCTTGACAGTAGTCAAGTGTGACTCCTTTGGATTTGCCTAGAAACGAGCACAAAGCCCTACACAGAAAATAATATCAGGTCTGCTGGTAGTAAGATACAAGAGTGAACCAATCATACCCTATACAACTTTTGATCAACTGATGAACCAGGTTCATCAACATCTAATTTAGTGGCAGTTGCAATAGGTGTATCTATTTCTTTGGAGTCCTCCATTTTAAACTTTTTGATTAGCTCTTTTGTATACTTCTGCTGATGGATCATGGTCCCAATTGGGTTTTGTTTGATCTGAAAGCTTAGGAAGAAGTTTAGTTCACCCATCATACTCATTTCAAACTCACTTCCCATTAATTTTGTAAAGTCCTTACTCAACCTCTCAGTAGTGGACCCAAATATTATGTCATCAACATATATTTGCACAAAAAGGAGGTCTTTACCTTTTTCCCTTAGGAATAAAGCGCTGTCAATTTTACCTCTTTTGTACCCATGCTCCAGTAGGAATTTTGATATTCGTTCATACCAAAATCTTGGGGCCTGTTTGAGCCCATATAGAGCCTTGTCCAGGTTGTACACATGCTCAGGACATTCCTTACTTTCAAATCCTGGAGGTTGTTTCACTAACACTTCTTCCTTGAGGTGGCCATTTAGGAAAGCACTTTTGATATCCATCTAATGGAGAGTGAATTCCATATGTGTTGTAAAGGCAATAAGGAGTCTGATTGCCTCTACTCTTACAACTGGAGCAAAGGTCTCATCATAGTCAATGCGCCCTTAACCACCAGCCTTGCCTTATTTCTTGTAACAGTTCCATCTTCATCAAGTTTGTTCCTGAAGACCCATTTTGTACCAATGACTGATCTGTCCTTAGTTCTAGGAACTAGATGCCAGACTTGACTTCTTTCAAATTGATTGAGTTCCTCCTGCATAGAATTGACACAATCTGTATCCTGCAAAGCCTCAACAACATTTTTAGTTTCAATGATAGATAGGAAAGCATCAAAAGCACTAAGATTCTTTAATTGTGATCTGGTTTTGACTCCAGATGTTGGATCAGTGATAATGTTCTCAATGTGAGGAAAACTTTGATACTTGTGAGGTTTTACAACCAATTGGCTTCTGCTGGATGTTTCAGCAATTTGATGAGGAACATGTTCATGTATAGGTTCCTTTAAAGAGTTTATTTCAATTCCTCTTTGATTTCTTCCCCCTGTCAGGTTGCCCTGTAAGGAAGAACCTGTTCCATTACCTGTTCCTTCTGCAGGTGTCACTTTGACATGAGCTGATGCTTCAGCCAAGTCTTTGACCAGTCCAATGGCTTCATCTTCATGTTCCTGCCTCTCAGAAAGAATGTTAGTTTCATCAAATACTACATGCACACTTTCTTCTACATACAAAGTTCTTTTATTAAAAACTTTATAAGCTTTGCTATGTGAAGAATATCCCAAGAATACTCTTTCATCACTTCTGGGATCAAACTTTCCTAGGGAGTCTTTTCCATTATTGTGCACATAGCACTTGCAACCAAAAGCCCTAAAATGGGATATGTTTGGGTTTCTCCTTTTAAATAACTCATACAGAGTCTTCTCTACTAGAGGTCTGGTCATGCATCTATTTATGATGTAACATGTAGTGTTTACAGCCTCTGCCCAGAAGCTGTGAGGAAATTTGCAAGATAGTAAAATTGTTCTAGCCATATCCTCAAGAGTTCTATTTTTCCTTTCAACTACTCCATTTTGTTGTGGAGTCCTGGGGGTTGAGAAATTGTGATCTATGCCATTTTTATTACAAAATTCAGCAAACTTAGAATTTTCAAACTCAGTTCCATGATCAGACCTAATGGATGCAAGATGATTTGCTAATTGTTTCTGAGTCTTCCTAACAAATGCAGAAAATATGTCCAATGCTTCATCTTTGGAAGTTAGAAATAAAACCCATGTGAATCTAGAATAGTCATGAACTAGCACCATTACAGACTTCTTTCCACCTCTGCTCATGCTTCTCATTTGACCACATAGATTCATATGAACCAGTTCCAACGCCTTAGACGTACTTACCATTTTCTTGGATTTGAAAGATGACCTTACCTGCTTCCCCCTTGCACATGATATTAGGTAAACCTACAACCAAGTCCTTGGAGACTAATTTGTGTAGCTGATTTAGATGTGCCATAGGAGGGGATCATTAACTAACACACTTAAGCAAGTGAGTTCATTTTTTGAAAGAGTTGAAAAATCTATAATGTAAATATTGTTAATTCTTTTTCCCTGCAAAAATCTTGTCGGTACTAAGGTCAATCACAAAGCATTTTGTGGAGTAAAAGCCACAAGGTTACCTCTGTCACACAATTGTCACAATTGTGACACACTTATTAAACTGTATTTCAAGCCTTCTATCTAGTAGACATTCTCTATGGAATGAGAATCAGTCTTGCCTACCTTTCCAACCCCAATGATCTCACATTTCTTTCCATTACCAAAGGAGACATTACCTCCTTTTAAGTGGTCAAGTGAAAGGAACTGGTCCTTGTCCCTAGTCATATGTTTTGAGCAGCCACTATCCATGTACCATATTTAGCTCCTCCCTTTCATTTGGACCTGCAAAAGAAAATTAGGGGTTAGTCTTAGGAACTCAAACTAGTTTGGGTCCCTTTCTATAAGAAAAAGGATGAATTAAATTCCTTCTTGCCCATCCTGGAAACTTATTTTTTTCTTTAACAAAAACTTTTTTCTTTTGACTGGCCATTTCTTTTGCATTACATTCATATTTGTAATGGCCAGTCTTACCATAGTGTGTGCAGAATTTATTTTCAGGAAGAGTGATGCACTTGCTTTTTGGATCCCATATAGGAGCTTGAGTCTCATAGCCAAGTCCTCTTTTGTTACTGCTTTGATGCTCTTGCAACCAAGAGAGAGCATCAGAGGCTTTGTTCCACTTACAAGTTCTGGCTAGTTCATGTTTTACCTTTCCTAGATCTTCTTTTAGGATTTTGATGAATTCATTTTTCCTGTACAATTCATCTTTCATTTTTCCCAAATTTCCTTCTAGAGTGAGACATGTGTGATCTCATATTTCCTTAGCCGTTGTACATCTTTGGATCCTGCTGTACTCATCTGGTCCTAGTCCAAATACAAGCTACTTCTTGGCCTTAGCATTTTTCTCCCATTTCCTCAGGTCCTCAGCAGTACAATCAGCCCTTGTTTTTGGCACGTCCATTCCTTCAGCATTCTTCTTAGTGGTTGCTAGGGGACTATCAGTGACTATGTCCTAAAGTTCATAATCTTCCCCTAAAATGTGATCTCTCATTCTGTTCTTCCACCATGAATAGTACAGGCCATTGAAAAGTGAAGGCCTGGCAGTGGATTGCCCTTTCCAGTNGGGGGGGGGGGGGTGATTTGTGTGGTACCTAATTTTTGCACTAGAAGAACCTGGTTCTTCTATATGTACTTACTATAACTGTTTACAGAATTAAGAGTGCATAAAGTAAAGAACACAGAGATTTTTACGAGGAAAACACCTAGCTCAAAAGGTGAAAAAATCACGACCTACTACTCGGTAGGATTTTCCCAAACTTCTACTAAAATCATTGAGCCAAAACTGCATTTACAAAACTCTTTGTAAACCTAAGGATTAACTCTAATCCCATTGTAGCAACTATCCTCTAACTGCTGCGACAACTTCAAGTTAACTCTAACTTGAATACTCAAAGTACCTAATACAATTGCTTCTATGAGAGCTGGAAAGGTACAATATTAAACCACCTACTACAATTGAACTAGAATAAGAATAAACACAATGGAACTGGTTCTTGTATCTCGTTCAAGTAGCTGCAGGAGTGCACACTTAATCTCACATAAATTTCTTGCAAAATTATCCTCCTCTTTTGCTCTCAATTTATCTTAACTTCTGCGCATTTGTGCATGCTTGTAAAAGATAACAATCATTATTATTTATAGAGTTAGTAATCAAAGTTTGATTAAAACTCAAATTGCTGATCCTCCATTGCATTTGAGTCCTAGACCAATCCAAACTCCAACCCTTATCTAGATGTGTTCTCTTCTCATAAGGAGACTTCTTCTCCTTATCCCGTATGCAATCTTTTCGGTCAGTTCATAAGATATTCAGAAGATATTGCTGCTTGATCCCAAAGGCTTATCTTCTTCACGTGCATCTCATGTGCATGGGCCATAACCACTGTGTCTCATAAGATGGACCTGGTCCTTCACTGAGTTCATTTGTCATTCTTCAAAACTTCAACTGAAATTGGGCCAACACCATCTCAGATAACCAAAGGTCTGATCTCTGTTGTTCGAAGGGATTGCCACTGAAAACCTGATTTCCCCATTTGCATGCCTGTAAAAGATAACAATCATTATTATTTATAGAGTTAGTAATCAGAGTTTGATTAAAACTCAAATTGCTGATCCTCCCTTGCATTTGAGTCCTAGACCAATCCAAACTCCAACCCGTATCCGGATGTGTTCTCTTCTCATAAGGAGACTTCTTCTCCTTATCCCATATGCAATCTTTTTTATCAGTTCATAAGATATTCAGAAGATATTGCTGCTTGATCCCAAAGGCTTATCTTCTTCACGTGCATCTCATGTGCATGGGCCATAACCACTGTGTCTCATAAGATGGACCTGGTCCTTCACTGAGTTCATTTGTCATTCTTCAAAACTTCAACTGAACTTGGGCCAACACTATCTCAAATAACCAAAGGTCTGATCTCTGTTGTTCGAAGGAATTGCCACTGGAAACCTGATTTCCCCATTATAATTCCCAATGCGAACCAAAGAATCACATCTTACTTGACCGGGTTTTCCTTTGTGTATGCATATCGCTTTACACTAAATTTTAAACCAACCATTGATCTTGTTATCATTGAATTTTGTCATTTTTTTGACGTTTGTTTAGGACAGATTGGCCTCATTGTGTGGAGGGTTGTGGCCTGCTCAAGACATTTAATGAGGTTGGCTAATGTGCCTTTTACTTTTTTCCATTTGATTTATGTCTACTCCCCGAAGTTTTTCCGCCATGGAATTTTTACTTTCGTTGTGTCACGACCCGAATTTCCCACCCTCGGGAGTCGTGATGGCACCTACTCGTAGAAGATAGGCAAGCCAAATTTACTTACTGATCGATTAAACACATGTTCCTTTTTAATAATTAACAGCATTAAAATAAAATCATCGGGATTAAAATTATAAGCGTAAGTCTCAATTTTAAATATCTAAATAAAATACGAAATCCCAACATGTATCTCTACCCAAGAACTAGAGTCACATACTCGCGAACATCTAAGAAGTACTAAATACAAAATCTGAAAGAAACATAAATCTGTTTGTCTCAAACACAAGGAGGCAACAGTCTAAAAGAGAGAATAAGAGAGAGACGCCGGGCTTGTAGACGCCTGCAAGGCTTCCTCGGGTCTCACGATATTGAAAACCTTTTCCTGTACTAATGCTGCTGCTACTGCTGCTCGAAACCTGGACCTGTGAAAATAGCACAGAGTGTAACATCAGTACAACCGATGCCATGTGCTGGTAAGTGTCTAGCCTAACCCCAGCGAAGTAGNATATATATATATATATATATATATATATATATATATATATATATATACAGTTGAATCAAAATTGCTAGGCAAGTAAACGATATTGGAGGGGGAGCATGCTGTGGGGAGATAACAATATTAATAGTAAATCCAAAATAACAACCTAAGGACAACTTGTAACTAACAGCGAACAAGGATCAAACACCCAAATAAACAAACTTGTATCAATAATTGTTACGGCACGCAACCCGATCCTAATGTAGAGCAACACTATTGCGGCGTGCAACCCGGTCCATGTATATATCATTGTTGCGGCATGCAGCTCTTTCCATATCATTATTGTATTGTTGTAGCGTGCAACCCGAACCTCAAATATCTATATTGAGACGTGCAACCCGACCCATAACATTTAGTACTATTACGGCATGCAACCCGATCCACATTTGTCATTGTGCCTCATCCAAACAACAGTCACAAATAAGGGGGCAATGGAGTAAATAAACAACAGTAAAAATCCTAGCAAGGGAACACACAACAAACAATTGAAAATCATCATGGGCACAACATCAATGAACTCAATATCCCGGCAAGGGAGAAAAACCAACAAAATCAAAAAAAACGTCCCGGCAAGGGAATAACCAATAACTCTTTCTCCTTCTTTCATTTCTTACTCCACGATATCACTTGACCCCAAGCTCCAAGGAATTTCTTATATCATATAACGTCACAATCTACATTTCTAAACCGAGCCAATGCTCCACAAAGTACCAAGATCACAATTTCTATCACAAAGCATGTACCACATATAGAATCATCAATTAGACATGGAAGGCATAACAACAACCAACTATCCGCAATTAGGGACTCACGGTCATTCTAGACACCAATGTATAGATACTCGTCACCAAACCTATACATCGTACTCGATTAATTAGCAAATAGCAAACAAGACTCAACACCTATTCCCTCAAGCTAGGGTTAAACCAAACACTTACCTTAACTTCCACGGCCAAATCAATCCACAACGACCGCTTTCCCTTTCGAATTCGGCTCCAACTCAATCAAATCTATACAATAAGGACTTCATAATATCAATATAGGCTAAATAAATCAAACCCAATGCCTAAGTATAGATTTCCAACCTTTCTTCCCAAAAAATTCCAAAATTGCCCCGAGGCCCACGTGGTAAAAATGCTAGGTTCGGACCAAAATCAAATCCCTCATTCACCCACGAGCCCGACTATATAATTTGATTTCAAATTCGACCCCAAAACAAGGTCTAAATCAAGAAAATATAGAAAACCCTAGCACTTCCCTTTTCCCCCAAATTTCCACAGTAAACTACATGATTTAAGCTGAGGAATTCAACAATTAATGATGGAAAATAAAGAAAACAAGTTGGAATTTACTAACCCAAGTGATCTTGAAGAAAATGGGCTTCAATGGACTCCTAAGTGATTGGGGGAGAAGAGAGCTCGTGTATTTTTTGAAAGAAACCTGAAGCTACTGTTCTGAAATTCAATATAACTGGGCAAAACTTTGCCCTTCACGTTCGCATGAAGTGAGTCGCGTTTGCGAAGGGTAAATAGGGTTGGTCAACGTGAACGCGGAAGGTGAAGCGCGAACGCGTAGAAGGAATTGGCTGGGGTCCAAGAGATTAGCCTACACGAACGCGTTGGCCTGTATGCGAACGCGATGGGAAGATGCTGGGGAGCTACACGAACACGGTCCAGCCATCACGAATGCGAAGAAGAAAAGAGGGCTGGGCCCTCAGAGTTTCATAACTCTACACAAATGCAAACTAGTGATGCGAATGCGATGAAGGAGCAAAAATAAAGCATCGCGAACGCGTGAGGGAGAGTGCGAACGCAAAGAAGTATTCACCTGGGCACCTGTATCAGATTTTCTGCAACTTTTCTAAGTTCAAAACCACCCCAAACACCTCCAAAAACACTCCTGAGCCCTCGGGGCTCCTAACCAAACACACACACTAACTCAACGACAGCCTACGAACTTAACCGTGCGATCAAATTGCCAAAATAACATCAGAAACGAGGAATCAAACCTCAAAATCACTAGTTTCTCATCAAACTTCATAAACTTTCAAATTAGAGTTTTTAGGTCCAAAATACGTCAAACAACGTCCGATTTCAACCAAACTTCACAAAAATATCTTAAGACACATATAAGATCTGTACCGGCTGCCGGAACCAAAATACGGGCGCGATACCAACATGTTCTAATCAATTTTTATTTCCATTTTCCTTAACAATTTCAGAAAAAATAATTTCGTTTAAAAATTTATTTCTCGGGTTCGGGACCTCGGATACTATAATTGGAATTCTCGACAAGGTACTATAATTGGCATTCTCGAGGCAGGGAGGCCCTTTTTCTACTACCTAAACACTTTATATCCTTCACTACCCCTTTTGAGTCTGTATTCTTTTCTTTAATCACCCTCTTTTGGAATCAAGTTTAGAGTCAAGTGTCAAAAAAAAAAAGAGTCCATGTTCCAAGAATACAAACTGGGAAAATTCTTATAAAGTTCAAGTAAATAAAAAAGAAGAAGAAAAGAACAGTCGAAGGTCCATGCTCCCAGAAAATAGAAGCTGGGGCAATTTATTTTGAAAAAAGAAGAGAAAAAAAGAAGAAAAACAACTGAAAGAAAGATAAAATATAGTTAGGTCAGATGTTTGAACTACATTAGACCTGATTTCTTTAAAGGATACGCAGGCAACCTCACGGGTCGGTCCAATCAAATAAGAATTTCTAAAAAAAAGATTCCAAAAATCCCATTATCTGAAACTGTGACAGAAATTTTATTTCACTTTTGAAAGAGTCGATTCCAAGAGTTGTAAGCATACAAGCTCGTCATCTTTAGTCTGTTTTGAGCCTTATGCCGGCCTTTCGTCCAACCTTATCCAAAAAACCTTCCAATAAAGACCTGCCGATATGCCTTAAAGAATGCCACGAGAAGAATGCAACGATTAACGGTTTTCACGCGACAAACACTATCAAGCTGCTCAAGAAAAGAAAAGAAAAGAAAAATGAGAGAGTCTTATTAGTTAAAATCCTCATGGGCACTGTAAGGCGACGGTAAGAAGAGATGAATAAATGAGAGAGGCTTGTTGGTGAAAATCCCTCGGGGCACCACTAGTCGAAAGTGAGTCGTGAAGCTGATGCAAATAATTGACATGAACAAACCCGACTTCAAAGGTTATAAGAATGGAAAAGGGGAAGATTGAATTAGTTTGATAGATCAAGTCGTTGAGTCCAAAATGCATGTCATGACCATTAAGGCTAGTTATTGAAAAAAAAAAGAAAAAAATTTCCTTCTGTCCTTCTGATAGGGGCATTTCTTGTTAATACTCTTTTCTTTGCACCATTGTGTCCTTCACTCTGAGTCAGTCCTTGTAAAAATAAGCCAGAAAAGATTTCAAAATCTGCTACCAGCTTTTTAGTTGCACAAAGTAAATTTGGCCAGTGCACTCAGCTGTTACTGTCAACATGTCTTGAGGATTCATGCAAAGGCTCCCACAGAAGACTCTTTTCAGCCTACTCGGTGCAAGCAAATGTAACTGGTGATTCTCTCTAACATACAAATTGCTCAAAAAAGAATAAAGTCATTCAAGGTATCAGTAAAGGTCATCTAAGAAAAGGTCTCCATTTGGGATAAGGCTGATTGAGCCACAAACACAAATAGTACTGGGTGTGAAACAATTATTGTTGACGCAGAGCAAAAGTTTCTTGAAACCATCTCAAGTTGATCGAGCAAAAGCCAAGCTGCTCAGGACTCAAGGCTACAAACCGACCACCATTTTCAAAACTGACAAAATTTTCTTTGTTTGCAAAAGGAACAAAGCAGTGCAAGGAAAGTGGTTCGAAAAAAAGGAGGGAAAAGAAAAGAGATAAAGAAAGAAAAATATAAAAAAAAGAAGAAAAAAATAACAACAACAACAACAACAGGGAAAGAAAAAGAAGAAGGAGAAGAGAAGATCCGACAAAGGGAAGTTTCTCAATTTTTGCCTTTTTCTATCTTGCTCATGTGCATAAAAATTTGCTATTTGGTCGTCATATTTTGCCTCCTAGGATAAAAAGTCCTAGTTGATGGATTTTCCTCCCAATAGAAATCTTAGTCTGATGAATTTTCTTCTAGGATCAAAGACCTAGTCTGATGAATTTTCTTCTTGGGTCAAAATCTTAGTCTGATGAATCTTTCTCCTAAGATAACAAAAAAGGGGAACCTAGTCTGATGGATTTTCTCCTAGGATCAAAATCTTAGTCTGATAAATCTTTCTCCTAAGATAACAAAAAGGGGAACCTAGTTTGATGAATTTACTCCTAGGATCAAAATCATAGTGTGATGAATCTTTCTCCTAAGATAGAAAACCTAGTCTGATAAATTTTCTCCAAGGATCAAAATCTTAGTCTGGTGAATCTTTCTCCTAAGATAAAAAAAACCTAGTCTGATGAATTTTCTCCTAGGATCAAAATCGTAGTCTGATGAATCTTTCTCCTAAGATAACAAAAAAAAGGGGAACCTAGTCTGATGCATTTTCTCCTAGGGTCAAAATCTTAGTCTGATGAATTTTTCTCCTAAGATAGAAAACCTAGTCTGATGAACTTTCTCCTATGATAGAAATCTTAGTCTGGTGAATTTTTCTCCTAAGATACCAGGAAAGAAAAAGAAAAAAAAAGAGAATAAGTTCAGACTTTTATTACAAATAACTCACGAAATTTCCCTAATGAAAACTGGGAAGAAAAATTTCGTTCGTTTGTTTGTTTTGGTATCTAAGCAGGTTTAATCTCGAGGAACAGGATTCGAGATGACCAAAAGAATGAGTCTCAATCTAGAATAAAGAAAAGAAGAGAAAAGAAAAAAAAAGAAGCAAACTCAAAGTGCTGAGGTGGAGAAGGATACGGACTGCTTAAAGTTTGATTTAAGTCAAAAACTTTGCATGTCCCGCCTCGATCTATAACTGAAGAAAGAACCAGCACCCATAGCTAACAAGCATCAAGATTCATATCAGAGTCTGTATGAAGAACCTACCAAGACTCAAGATCAAGCAAGAAGACTCATAGATAGGAATCTTGTAACTTGTAGCTGATAGGCTTAGCTAGTGTTTTTCATTTCTGATTTTGATGTAATAACGGGACTGCAGACTGGAATCTCGGTGGCACCTCGCTCGGCTTTCAACCTCGATACTCCAATCACCTCATTCACTTATGAACTACACGTGGCCTGATTCCTTTATAGCCAAGGATATGTAGGCAGCTCAGACACCAGGGCTCGGTCACATTCTCCTTTCTTCTTTCTTTTGGTCTCCTTAAATAAGGGTCGGGTCAAAAACCTGTCTAGTCATTCTTTGTCTGAAAACTCTTCGTGTTTCTAGCCAAAGAGAGGCAGTTGTTGACATGTGATTTTTGACCCTCCCCAAAATTTTACCCATTTTAGCATTTAAATATTTAGTTTAGGCTTAATATAGTCATTTCGACTAATTTTTACTCTTCCACCTTATTTTATTAAAAAATAAAACAAAAATTAAAAAAATAAATCAAAAATAAATAGTTTCATTAATATTCTATAGTCATTTTTAATATTAAAAAATACCAAAAATGGTTTTGTTTTAACGGTCAATATTATTTTAATAGTTATGTTATTTAAGTAAAATTAATTAATAAATAAGGTAGTATTTTTAGTCTTGTTCGCGGAGTAGTGTCACGCAAGGTTGGGCGCAATGCCAGCCTAAAGTGCACGCAACTGTAATGCACATCTGTGCACATGGGCAGAATTCAAGCACATGGGTAGCAAGTTGTCCAAAAAATAAGACGTAGTGCTTAGCAAAGTGCTCCACCATCACTTGTTTCCCACATTTTGCCCATGTGGGGGGCTTATAAACTGATTGTTTTAAAGTGCAGCTTGCAGAAAAGGGGAAGGGGCTTCTGGAGGGGACGGGAGAAAAAAAATGGAACCTGGGGGGAGACGTAGTATACATAGGATATACATTAAATATACTGAGGATATACACGGGCAGTGAGAAAAAAACCTTTGGATACTTCTTCTTCATCAGCCATTTTCGACCAAGAGAATCTCCACAGAAGCTCCTTCTTCTTCTTCTTCGAAGAATTAGGACCTCCATTAGAGCACACCATATACACAACCCCTTCCTGAATTTTAGTCATCTTCATTAGCCGCAACGTACAGGACCTCTTCCCCTCCCCTAACATGTTTTTTGTCTCCATGAACACTAGAGAACCCTAAGATGAAAACTTCCAAACACCAGCAACAGCCATCGCCGCCTTCATCTTCATCGCTAGCTATTGTTCTTCTTTCTCCCTCGTCTCACGTTTCTCTATTACTATGGCAACAGGGATGACATGCTTGACCATATATACCTTTTTTCAGATAGCTCACTTCTAGTACATATGAAGTTTGTCTCAATTGCGTGTCGAAGTTGCCGTTTGAGGGCTCCGTCCATGGTTCATCGTGTTTGAGCTTAACGTTGCCTCACAACTAATGTATGGATCCATTTTGAGGTATGGTTCCTCATTTTTCATACTTTGTTTGCTTAATAGTGTACTTCTGTCAACTTTGTTGTTCACTGTTATACGGATGTTTGAGTTGTTTGTTTAGATTTGCTTTTTGTATTGCTTATTGTTCACGCGAGAAAGCTTTGAGATTTCCATTGGTGTCGTTTGTGTTTCCCTCTTCATTGAATGAATAATATTGGGTAATCTTTTATGGGTATTGAACCTTGGATGGACGAAGTTATCACTGCCATGGATTTTAATCTTTTTGCTCATAATATCGTGTTATTCATTTTGTGTTAGCATGTTAAAATTAATATTTGGTGCAAGTTGCTGAAATAACTAATTTAGCTTAGGAAGTTTTGGATAATCATTTTTATATCTAGCTCATTCCATTTCATAAATATTTTATTCAATGTGCTGTAAAGTTTAGTATGAAAAATGGGTCCTGACTTTATTCTGTTAATATGCCGAACATTTAGATGCTTAATTGGTTACGACAGTAAATTGGAATCAAAGGATTTTGGAGGCCATTAAGATTAAATTGGGTTTGGGATTGTTTGCTAGCTTACTTCTTCTACAACTAAATTTATAGCCCATGACCCTTAATTACTTAATTAACTTTAAGTCTTTAGAAATTGAGGTGTGCCGTGTCGAACAAAAATCACAATTGCACGGCCCTCGCTTTAATTAATCTTGTTTATCCTTAGAAATCGAGGTGTGCCATTTAGCGAATTTTCATGGCCCTCGCAAAGTTACAAACGCGTAGCTGCTTTAGGCATGTATTTTAATAATTTACTTTCCTAAACTCGGGTGCACATTTATGTGACCCAAATCCAAATCTTAATGTTAGATAAAATGTGTTATGGACTACGGGTACATTTATGTGACGCGGTTTGAAACATATTTTAAATGACGTTGCAATCTTCTTTTAATTAATGAAATAAATGCAGTTTAAAAGTTAAATGCACATAGGTTCAAAATATTCTAAAATAAGATAATTAAGCCGAATATAACAATTGAGCGACCGTGCTAGAACCACAGAACCTGGGAATGACTAACACCTTTTCCCGAGTTAACAGAATTCCTTACCCGGATTTCTGGTTCGCGGACTGTAATACAGAGTCAGCCCTTTCCTTGATTCTGGATTTAAATTGGTGACTTGGGACACCATAAATCTCACAAGTGGCAACTCTGAATCTTTTTAATAAATAAGTCCCGTTTCGATTGTCCTTTAATTGGAAAAACTCCCTTTATTATACACCTTTACGGAGGTGTAGTAGAAAAAAAGAGGTGTGACAGATCTGGCGACTCTGCTGGGGACATAATCTAGAACCGCTGGTTCAGGGTTAGAAATTTGGGCTTGGAATAATTGTTATTTGGCTTTATTCATTATCTGATTTTTATTACGTGTTTGGGCCTAATGTGCTAAATGTTGCTTTTTACCGCTTTGATTATTTTTGAACTGTGCATATAAACCGTCTTCTCACGCACCCCCTCTGAGTCTTTTTGAAATTAAAATTAGGCATTTGCTTGACATAGCCCACTTTCTTTGAGATAGCTGAGGTTCTTGGCACCCAGTGAAGGATTTTAATCACATATGTTTTAGCCGGGGAGAACCACCAGTTAAGCCAGAAAGCAATGCTACATGCACACTGACCCTCCTCGGCTCGAGTTATCCGCTTTAGTAAGTCAATCTAGATATTTTCTTCAATAATATTTTAACCTAGAATAACAAAGCCTCATGCCGGATCCCTAGTAGGAACATTTGTTTGCATCACGTGCATTTGACCTTGGAGACTCAGCACAGGGGTTGGTTCTGTCTAGGATAGGTGTACCCAAATAAAGACCATCCTGATACATCTTACTTGCTACTTGCGTATCTGTCTGCTTAGGTTTGCATGTTGACTGGTTTCTACAATAGGGAAAGAAAATGAAAAAAAAGAGAAAGAAAAGAGTGAGATGTAGGTATTTGAAATATCCTGAAACTTTGCTGAAATTTTGAAAATAGAAAAAGAAAAGTCATTTCAAAAAAGTCATGTTTTTCCTGTTCCATCAAAATGGCGAACTACGGGGGTCTGATTCTCACCGGATATGAGTTACGTAGGCAAACCTCATCGGTTCCGGCCCATAATTTTCAAAAAATCCAAAAATAATTTTCCATTACTTGCTTCTTTAGAAAGTCTTTCTTTCATACCCTAATTTTAAATATAAAAAAAAAATACAAAAATATTTTCTTTTAATCTCTCTCAAAATCCAAAAATAGTTTTCATTCTTCTTTCAAAAATTGAAAATAAAATTCAATATTCAAAAATATTTTCTTTTTCTTTAGAAGAATTTCTTTCATAAATTCAAAATAAAATCTCAAAAAATCCAAAAATATTTTTCTTTCGAAATTCCAAAAAAATAAAAAACAAAAAAATATTTTCTTTCTTCTTTGCAAGTTTTTCTTCCAGAAAGTTAAAAAAAAAAGAGTGTTTAGTCTAACATGGTTGTTGTTTTGAAATAAAAGCTAGTCAAAGGTGGTCGGTTTGTTGGTTTGCAATGACAAGTCACAAGAACAATCCAAGAACCCTTGGAAATAAAAATATCTTCTCAACCGATTGAACAAGCACCACTGTTGTTGACACAAAGTCACGAGAAGGCTAGTAGGGAAGTTGGCAGTGAAAATAAAAATGGAGGCAAATATGGGGTCGACTTTACCAGATTTGAGCAATAAAACATGGGCTGATCAGGATGATTGTAAAAATTTGAGTTTTGAATCCAGAGCAATCAAAATGGTCACATGCCGTAGTAATGTTAATGTGCGAACGTGTGGCTAAGATGTTACTTAGTAACTGGAAATTCACTCCTCCTTTAGCCATGGTAGCTTATTTTGTCATCTTTTCTTCTTCTTTTTGTGTTATAGGACACTACCTTCCTTCATTCCAAAAAAAAAAAAAAACCAGTCACTTTGTATCCATTTTGTGCATAGTTCTTTTCATGCTAGTTCTAATGACATGGCATGCATGCGAAAATTTTGTCCAGATCTTAAAAACTGATTTAATCTAAAATTGGATAACTGGAAAAAGAAAAAAAATATTTTTGAGGATGAATAAAGAGTTAAAATACTTGGGAATTAAGATCGATTAAAAGTCACTTTCGAATCATTTTAAAGATTAGGCTTGAGGAAGAATCAATTGAAGATTGTTGGAAAGTTTGACGTTAATGGACGGAAAGTGTCGTGTGACCACAACACACCAAGAAGACAGACATGTTCGTCAATGTTGTGATCGCGACAAGATACTATAATTGGCATTCTCAAGGCTAGGAGGCCCTTTTTCTGCTACCCAAACACTTTATATCCTTCGCTACCCCTTTTGAGCCTATATTCATTTCTTTATCCACCCTCTTTTGGAATCAAGTTTAGAGTCAAGAGTAAAAAAAAATGAAAAAAAAAGAATAAGAAAAAAAAAGAGAGTCCATGTCCCAAGAATATAAACTGGGGCAATTCTTAGAAGTTCAACTAAAGAAAAAAGAAGAAGAAAAGAACAGTCAAAGGTCCATGCCCCCAGAAAATAGAAGTTGGGGCAATTTGTTTTAAAAAAAAGAGAAAAAAGAACAAAAACATAGAAAGAAAGATAAAAAATAGTTATAAGGTCAAATGTTTGAACTACGTTAGACCTGATTTCTTTAAAGGATATGTAGTCAGCCTCACGGGTCGGTCCAATCAAATAAGAATTCCAAAAACAAAAGTTTCCAAAAATCCTCAGTATCTGAAACTGGGACAGAAATTTTATTTCACTTTTGAAAGAATCGATTCCAAGAGTTGTAAGTATACAACCCCGTCATCTTTAGTCTGTTTTGAGCCTCATGCCGGCTTTTCGTCCAACCCTATCCAAAAAACCTTCCAAATAAAGACCTCCTGATATGCCTTCAAGAATTCCAAGAGAAGCATGCAACGAGTGACGGTTGTCATGCGACAAACACTATCAAGCTGCTCAAGAAAGCAAGAGAAAAAGAAAAGAAAAGAAAAATGATAGTCTTATTAGTTAAAACCCTCATGGGCAGTGTAAGGCGATGGTAAGTAGAGATGAATAAATGAGAGAGGCTTGTTGGTGAAAATCCCTCAGGGCACCACTAGTCGAAAGTGAGTCGTGAAGCTGATACAAAGAATTGACATGAACAAGCCCGACTTCAAAGGTTATAAGAATGGCAAATGGGAAGATTGAATTAGTTTGATAGATCAGGCTGTTGAGTCCAAAATGCATGTCATGACCATTAAGGCTAGTTATTGAAAAGAAAAAAATTTCCATTTGTCCTTCCGATAGGGGCATTTCTTGTTTGTACTCTTTTCTTTGCACCATTGTGTCCTTCACTCTGAGTCAGTCCTTGTCAAAACAAGCAAGAAAAGATTTCAAAATCTGCTACCAGTTTTTCAGTTGCACAAAATAAATTTGGCCAGCGCACTCAGTTATTACTGTCAACATGTCTTGAGGATTCATGCAAAGGCTATCCCAAAAGACTCTTGTCAGCCTACTCAGCGCAAGCAAATGTAACTGGTGATTCTCTCTAACATACAAATTTCTCAAAAAAGCAGAAAGTCATTCAACGTATCAGTAAAGGTCATCTAAGAAAAGGTCTCCATTTGGGATAAGGATGATTGAGCCACAAATACCAATAGTACTGGGTGTGAAACAATTATGGTTGACACAGAGCAAAAGTTTCTTGAAACCATCTCAAGCTGATCGAGCAAAAGCCAAGCTGCTCAGGACTCAAGGCTACAAACCGACCACCATTTTTAAAACTGACAAAATTTTCTTTATTTGCAATAGGAACAAAGCAGTGCAAGGAAAGTGGTTCAAAAAAAAAAGAAGGGAAAAGAAAAGAGAAAAAGAAAGAAAAAAAAAAGAAGGAAAAAAAACAACAACAACAAAAAAAGGGGAATAAAAAGATGAAGGAGAAGATAAGAGCAGACAAAGGGAAGTTTCTCAAATTTTGCCTTTTTCTATCTTGCTCATGTGCATAAAAATTTGCTATTTGGTCGTCATATTTTGCCTCCTAGGATAAAAAGTCCTAGTCTGATGGATTTTCCTCCCAATAGAAATCTTAGTTTGATGAATTTTCTCCTAGGATCAGAGACCTAGTCTGATGAACTTTCTCCTAAGATAAATGACTTAGTCTGATGAATTTTCTCTTAGGATCAAAATCTTAGTCTGATGAATCTTCTCCTAAGATAACAAAAAGGGGAACCTAGTCTGATGGATTTTCTCCTAGGATCAAAATGTTAGTCTGATGAATCTTTTTCCTAAGATAAAAAAAAAGGGGAACCTAGTCTTATGAATTTTCTTCTAGGATCAAAATCTTAGTCTGATGAATCTTTCTCCTAAGATAGAGAACCTAGTCTGATGAATTTTCTCCTAGGATCAAAATCTTAGTCTGTTGAATCTTTTTCATAAGATAGAAAACCTAGTCTGATGAATTTTCTCCTAGAATCAAAATAATAGTCTGATGAATCTTTCTTCTAAGATAACAAAAAAAGGGAACCTAGTCTGATGAATTTTCTCCTAGGATCAAAATCTTAGTCTGATGAATTTTTCTCCTAAGATAGAAAACCTAGTCTGATAAACTTTCTCCTAGGATATAAATCTTAGTCTGATGAATTTTTCTCCTGAGATACCCAGAAAAAAATAGAAAAAAGAAAAAAGAATAAGTTCAGACTTTTGTTACAAATAACTCACGAAATTTTCCTAGTGAAAACTGTGGCAGAAAAATTTTGTTTGTTTGTTTGTTTTGGTATCTGAGCAGGTTTAACCTTGAGGCACAGGATTCAGGATGACCAAAAGAATGAGTCATAATCCAAAATAAAGAAAAGAAGAGAAAAGAAAAAAAAAAAGCAAACTCAAAGTGCTGAGGTGGAGAAGGATACAGACTGCTCAAAATTTGATTTAAGTCACAAGCTTCGCATGACCCGCCTTGATCCATAACCGAAGAAAGAACCAGCACCCATAGCTAACAAGCATCAAGATTCATATCAGAGTCCGTATGAAGAACCAACCAATACTCAAGATCAAGCTTCAGAAGACTCATAGATAGGAATCTTGTAACTCGTAGCTGATAGGCTTAGCTAGCCTTTTTCATTTCTAATTTTGATGTAATAATGGGACCGCAGACTGGAATCTCAGCGGCACCTCGCTCGGCTTTCAACCTCGGTACTACAATCACCTCATTCACTTCTGAACTACATGTGGCCTGATTCCTTTATAGCCAAGGATATGTAGGCAACTCAGATACCAGGGCTCTGTCACATTCTATTTACTTCTTTCTTTTGGTCTCCTTAAATAAGGGTCGGGTCAAAAACCTATCTAGTCATTCTTTGTATGAAAACTCTTCGTGTTTCCAGCCAAAGAGGGGCAGCTGTTGACATGTGATTTTTGACCCTCCCTTACATTTTACCCATTTTAGCATGTAAATATTTAGTTTAGGCTTAATATAGTCATTTCAACTAATTTTTACTCTTTTACCTTATTTTATTACAAAATAAAATGAAAATTAAAAAAATAAATAGTTTCATTAATATTTTGTAGTTATTTTTAATCTTGAAAAATACCAAAAATAGTTTTGTTTTAACGGTCAATATTATTTTAATAGTTATTTCATTTAAGTAAAATTACTTAATAAATAAGGTAGTATTTTTAGTCTCGTTCGCGGAGTAGTGTCAAAAAGTAAGGCTGGACGTAATGCCAGCCTGGAGTGCACGTAGCTGCAATGCATATCTGTGCATATGGGCAGAATTCAAGCACATGGGCAGCAAGTTGTCCAAAAAAACAAGAGGCAGTGCTTAGCAAAGTGCTCCACCATCACTTGTTTCCCATGTTTTGCCCATGTTGGGGGGCTTATAAGCTGATTGTTTTAAAGTGTAGTTTGCTGAAAAGGGGAGGAGGCTTTTAGAGGGTACGGGAGAAAAAAATGGAACCTCGTGGCAGAAGGGGTATACACTGAATATACATTCAATATACATAGGATATACACGGGCACTAAAAAAAACCTCTGGATACTTCTTCTTCATCAGCCGTTTTCGACCAAGAAAATTTCCACGGAAGCTCCTTCTTCTCATTCCGAGAATTAGGTTCTCCATTAGAGCACACCATATATACGACCCCTTCCCGGATTTTAATCATCTTCTTTAGCCGCAATGCACATGACTTCTTTCCCTCCCCTAACCCGTTCTTCGTCTCCATGAACACTAGAGAACCCTAAGACGAAAACTTCCAAACACCAGCAGCAGCCATCATTGCCTCCATCTTCATCGCTGGCTATTGTTCTTCTTTCTCCCTCGTCTCCTTTTTCTCTATTACTGCTGCGACGGGGATGACATGCTTGACCATATATACCTATTTTCTAATAGCTCACTTGTAGTACATGTGAGGTTTGTCTGAGTTGCGTGTCGAAGTTGCCGTTCGAGGGCTCCATCCATGGTTCATCGTGTTTGAGCTTAACGTTGCCTCACAACTAATGTATGGATCCATTTTGAGGTTTGGTTCCTCATTTTTCATACTCTGTTTGCTTAATAGTGTACTTCCGTCAACTTTGTTGTTCACTGTTATACGGATGTTTGAGTTGTTTGTTCATATTTGCTTTTAGTCTTGCTTATTGTTCACGTGAGAAAGCGCTGAGATTTCCATTGGTGTTGTTTGTGTTTACCTCTTCATTGAATGAATAATATTGGATTCTCTTTTATGGGTATTGAAACTTGGGTGGACGAAGTTATCACTACCATCGATTTTAATATGTTTGCTCATAATATCGTGTTATTCATTTTGTGTTAGCGTGTTAAAATAAATATTTGGTGCAAGTTGCTGAATTAACTAATTTAGCTTAGGAAGTTTTGGATAATCATTTTTATATCTAGCTCATCCATTCCATAAATATTTTATTCAATGTGCTGTAAAGTTTAGTATGAAAAATGGGTCCTGACTTTATTCTGTTAATATGCCGAACATTTGGATGCTTAATTGGTTACGCCAGTAAATTGGAATCGAAGGATTTTGGAGGCCATTAAGATTAAATTTGGTTTGGGATTGTTTTATAGCTTACTTCTTCTACAACCAAATTTACAACCCATGACCCTTACATAATTAACTTTAATCCTTTAGAAATCGAGGTGTGCCGTGCCGAACAAAAATCACAATTGCACGACCCTCACTTTAATTAATCTTGTTTATCCTTAGAAATCGAGGTGTGCCATTTAGCAAATTTTTATGGCCCTCGCAAAGTTGCAAACGCGTAGCTGCTTTAGGCGCGTATTTTAATAATTTACTTTCCTAAACTCGGGTGCACATTTATGTGACCCAAATTCAAATCTTAATGTTAGATAAAATATGTTATGGATTGCGGGTACATTTATGTGACGTGGTTCGAAACATATTTTAAATGACGTTGCAATCTTCTTTTAATTAATTAAATAAAGGCGATTTTAAAGTTAAATGCACATAGGTTCAAAATATTCTAATATCAGATAATTAAGCCGAATATAACAGTTGAGCGACCGTGCTAGAACCACGGAACCTGGGAATGCCTAACACCTTCTCCCGTGTTAACATAATTCCTTACCCGAATTTCTGGTTTGCGGACTATAATATAGAGTTAACCTTTTCTTCGATTCGGAATTTAAACCGGTGACTTGGGACACCATAAATCTCCCACGTGGCGACTTAGAATCTTTTTAATAAATAAGTCCCGTTTCGATTGTCCTTTAATTGGAAAAACTCCCTTTATTATACCCCTTTACGAGGCGTAGTAGGAAAAAGGAGGTGTGACAAACAGGGTTGGTCAACGCGAATGCAGAAGGTGAAGCGCGAACGCGTAGAAGGAATTGGGTGGGGTCCAAGAGATTGGCCTACGCGAACAAGTTGGCATGTACGCGAACACAATGGGAAGGGGCTGGGGACCTAAGCGAACACGAACCATCCATCACGAACGCGAAGAAGAAAAGAGGGATTGGTCCTCAGAGTTCCATAACTCTATGAGAACGTGAACTGGTGATGCGAACGCAATGAAGGAGAAAAAATGAAGCATCGCGAACGCGTGAGGGAGAATGTTAACGCGAAGAAGGATTCACCTATTGCAGATTTTCTGCAACTTTTCTAAGTTCAAAACCACCCCGAACACCTCGGAAAATACTCCCGAGCCCTCGGGGCTCCTAACCAAGCACACACACTAATTCAACGACATCCAACGAACTTAACCGTACGATCAAATTGCCAAAGTAAAATCATAAACGAGGAATCAAACCTCAAAATTACTAGTTTATCATCAAACTTCATAAACTTTCAAATTAGAGTTTTTAGGTCCGAAAAACGTCAAACGACGTCCGATTTCAACCAAACTTCACAAAAATATCTTAAAACATATATAAGATCTGTACCGGGCGCCAGAACCAAAATACGGGTCCGATACCAACACGTTCTAATCAATTTTTATTTCCATTTTCCGTAACAATTTCAGAAAAACAATTTCTTTTAAAAATTCATTTCTCGGGCTCGGGACCTCAGATTTCGATTCCGGGCATACGCTCGAGTCTCATATTTTTCTACGGACCCTCCGGGACCGTCAAATCACGGGTTCGGGTCCGTTTACCTAAAATGTTGACCAAAATCAACTTTACTCATTTAATACCATACTTGTTTTTGCATTTTTCCCAGAATTTCACATACAAGCTTTCCGGCTACTCGCCTGGACTGCGCATGCAAATAGAGGAAATGAAAAATAAGGTTTTTAAGTCCTCGAAAGCACGGAAAGAGAGAGAAAATAGGTGATGACCCTTTAGGTCGTCACATTCTCCACCTCTAAAACAACTATTCATCCTCGAACGGACAAAAGAAAGAAGTACCTAAGTCGGGAAATAGATGAGGATAACGGCTCCGCATATCAGACTCGGACTCCCAGGTCGATGCCTCAGGGGGGTGACCTCTCCACTGAACACGAACAGAGGGAAAACTCTTGGATCTCAACTGATGAACTTGCTGGTCTAGAATAGCTACCGGTTCCTCTTCATAGGATAAATCCTTGTCCAACTGGACAGAACTGAAATCTAACACATGGGCTAGATCGCCGTGATACCTCCGAAGCATGGATACATGAAAAACTGCGTGCACGGCTGATAAGCTAGGCGGAAATGCAAGTCTGTAAGCTACCTCTCCCACTCGATCAAGGATATCAAATGGCCTAATGAACCTAGGGCTAAGCTTGCCCTTCTTATCAAATCTCATCACGCCCTTCATAGGCGTCGGAGCAAGACCCGCTCGCCAATCATAAAAGCTACATCCTGAACCTTACGATCTGCATAACTCTTTTGCCGCGACTAAGCCGAACGAAGCCTGTCCTGAAAGATCTTAACCTTGTCCAAGGCCTTTTGAACCAAATCCGTTCCTATCAACCGAGCCTCTCCCGGCTCAGACCACCCAATTAGAGACCGACACCGCCTACCATATAAAGCCTCATAAGTAGAGATCTGGATGCTCGACTGGTAGCTGTTGTTGTAGGCAAACTCCGCTAAAGGCAAGAACTGGTGCCATGAACCTCCAAAGTCAATAACACAAGTCCGGAGCATATCCTCCAAAATCTAAATAGTCCGCTCGAACTGACCGTCTGTCTGAGAATGAAACGTTGTGCTCAACTCAACCCGTGTGCCCAACTCTCGTTGAACTGTGCCCCAGAAGCTCAAGGTAAACTGCGTATCCTGGTCCGAAATGATAGATACCGGCACACTATGAAGGCGAACAATCTCCCGGATATAAATCTTAGGTAATCTCTCAGATGAATAGGAGACTGCCACAGGAATGAAATGTGCTGACTTGGTCAGCCTATCCACAATGACCCAAGCTGCATCGAACTTCTTCCGAGTAAATGGAAGTCCGATAACGAAGTCCATAGTGATCCTCTCCCACTTCCACTAGGGAAGCTCAATCCTCTGAAACAAACCACCAGGCCTCTGATGCTCGTACTTAACCTGCTGACAGTTCAAACAACGATCCATATATGCAAAAATATCCTTCTTCATCCTATGCCACCAATAATGCTGCCGCAAGTCCTTATACATCTTTGCGGCGCCCGGATAAATAGAATACCGGGAACTGTGGGCCTCTTCTAAAATCAACTCTCGAAGTCCATCCATATTGGGCATGCAAACTCGCCCCTGCAATCTCAAAACTCAAGCCGCATCTAAGGTAACCTGTTGGGCACCTCCATGCTGCACCGTGCCCCTGAGGACACAAATAGGGACCATCAAACAGCCGATCACGGATACGCTCTATAAATAAATAATGGGTAAACGTGCAAGCCAACACACGACTAGGCTCAGAAACTTCTAGTCTCACGAACTGATTGGCTAGGGCATGTACATCCAAAGCAAGCAGTCTCTGACCGACTGGAATATAAGCAAGACCACCCATACTAACTAATTTCCTACTCAAAGCATCGGCAACCACATTGGCCTTCCCCGGATGGTATAAAATGGTGACATCATAATCTTTCAACAACTCCAACCACCTCCTCTGCCTCAAATTCAAATTCTTTTGCTTGAACAAGTACTGAAGACACTTGTGGTCAGTGAAAACCTCACATGTCACGCCATACAAATACTACCTCCAAATCTTCAAGGCGTGAACAATATCTGCCAACTGTAAATCATGCACTGGATAATTCTTCTCATGAATCTTCAACTGCCTCAAAGCATAGGCAATAACCTTGCCACCCTGCATCAACATTGTACCAAACCCAATACAGGAAGCATATAATAGACTGTATAAAGCCCTGATGCTATGGGCAAAACCAACATCGGTACCGTAGTCAGAGCTGTCTTGAGCTTTTGAAAGCTCACCTCACACTCGTCCGACCAACTGAACTGGGCACCCTTCTAGGTCAACCTAGTCATCGGGGCAACAATAGATGAAAAACCCCCTATAAACCGACGGTAGTAGCCTGCCAACCCCAGGTAACTCTGAATCTTTGTAGCTGATGCTAGTCTAGGCCAGCTCTTGACTGCCTCAATCTTCTTCGGGTCCACCTGAATACCCTCTGCTGATACAACGTGACCTAGAAATGCTATTAAACTCAACCAGAACTCACACTTGGAGAACTTTTCATATAACTGACTATCCCTCAGAGTCTGAAGAACCACTCTAAGGTGCTGCTCGTGCTCCTCTTGGCTGCAGGAATACACCAAAATATCATCAATAAAGACTATCACGAACATGTCTAAATATGGCCTGAACACTCGGTTCATTAGCTCCATTAATGCTCCTGAGGCATTGGTCAACCTAAATGACATGACCAAGAACTCATAATGCTCATATCGAGTACATAAAGCTTTTTTAGTGACATCAGATGCCCTAATCCTCAACTGATGGTAGCCAGATCTCAAGTCAAGCTTGGAAAATACCCTAGCACCCTGATGCTGGTCGAACAAATTATCAATCCTCGTTAGTGGATACTTATTCTTAATCGTTACCTTATTCAACTGCCGGTAATCTATGAACATCCTCATCGATATGTCCTTCTTCTTGACAAATAACACAGCCGTGTCCCAAGGCTAAACACTGGGTCTGATAAAACCCTTCTTTAGCAAATCCTGTTGCTGGTCCTTTAACTACTTTAACTCCGGCGGGGCCATACGATATGGATGGATAAAAAAAAGGGTTGGGTGCCCTGAGCCAAATCAATATAGAAATCAATGTCCCTGTCGGGTGGCATACCCAGCAGGTCTAAGGGAAAAACATCTGGAAACTCCCGGACAATAGGCACCGAATCTATAGGAGAAACCTCGGCACTGGAATCACGAACATAGGCCAAATAGGATAGACACCCCTTCTCGACCATATGTCGAGCCTTCACGTACAAAATCATACTGCGGGTAGAATAACCTGGAGTGCCTCATTTGGCAATACTAAGGTCACAGTCTTGGCATGGCAATCCAAGATAGCATAATAAGGTGATAGCCAATCCATACCCAATATGATATCGAAGTCCACTATATCTAAGAGTAACAAGTCTACACAGGTCTCAAGACCCCCAATCACTATAATACACGAACGATGGACTCGATCGACCATAATAGAGTCACCCACCGGTGTAGACACATATACAAGAATACCCAAAGCATCGCTAGGCATGACCAAGCATGGTGCGAAGTAAGATGAAACATATGAATACGTAGACCCTAGATCAAATAGTACCGAAGCATCTCGATCACAAACAAGAACCGTACCTGTGATAACTGCATCTGAGGCCTCTGCCTCTGGACTAGACTGAAGAGCATAGCAACGGGGTTGGGCCCCACCACCCTAAACTGTATCCCTCGGTCGATCTGCTGCTAGTTGACCTCCCCCCTGGCGGTCTGAGCTCTACCTCTATTACCTCTACCTCCACCTGTATGGCCTCTATCCCTGCCTCTGACTGGCTGTGGGGCATCTGGTGCCTGAATCATAAGATGGGGACCCAACTGCTGCGACTGTGTACCCCTTAATCTCGGGCAAGCCCTTTTGATGTGTCCATACTCACCACACTCATAAACATCTCTTCGAATGCTGCGGCTGGACCTGGCAACCTGAATGACATCCACAGAAACTCTGAAGTAGCGGTGCACTGATAGAAACTAGCGGTGCACTGAGTGACTGCTGATCAGAATAATTCCCACGAGTACCATGGTCACCTGGCGCACCCTAAGAAACCTGGAGGGCCGATTGGAAAGGCTTGGAAGGCTGACCCCTATCATAAGAATCCCTTCCTCCAGATGAGGCACCACTGAATCGACCCGTGTAACGGGGTATCTTGTCTTCTCTATGACCACTCCCTTGTGGTAGAACCATCTCGATCCTTCGGGCCACATTGGGCACCTCCTGAAAAGTAATATCACTCCGCGCCTTCCTGGCCATGTGAAGACGAATAGGCTGGATCAAACCATCAATAAATCTCCTCAACCTCTTCCTCTCAGTGGGGAGTATGACATGAGCATGACGTGCTAGATCAATGAACCTGGTCTCATACTGAGTGACCATCATAGAACCCTACTGGAGGTGCTTAAACTGCCTCCGATAAGCATCCATCTGAGTAACGGGGAGAAACTTCTGCAGGAACACCTCTGAAAACTGATCCCAAGTCAAAGACGGTGACCCTGCTGGTCTGGCTAAACAGAATTCCCTCCACCAAGTCTTGGCTGATCCAGATAGGCGAAATGCAGAAAAATCAATTCCATGGGACTCAACAATGCCCATGTTCCGAAGAAGCTTGTGGCAACTATATAAGAAATCCTGGGGGTCCTCAGAAGAAGCACCACTTAATGTAGTAGGGAAGAGCTTGGTGAACCTGTCCAACCTCCGCAAAGCATCTGCGAACATAGCCGCGCCATCGCCGGTCTGAGCAACTACCCCCGGCTGAACTGCCATAGCTGGCTGAACCACTGCAACCTGACCCCGGGGAACCACCTGCTCCGAAGTATGTACAGCAGGAGTCTGGGCTCCTCCTCTAGCCTGAGAAGTGGCTAGTGCTACAGGAAGCAATCCTGCTTGGGTGACACTCTCCATGAGGCCCACCAATCAGACCAAAGCGTCTTGAAGAACTGGGGTAGAAATAAACCCCTCTGGGACCTGAGCTGGGCCCATCGAAACTGCTGTGGCTGGAACCAGAACCTCCTCGTTAAAGTCAACCTGAGGCTCCGCCACTAGTGCTGCTGATTTGGACTGAGCTCTACCCCTACCTCGGCCTCTAGCATGACCTCATCTTTTGCCCCTAGCAGGAGCTGCCTGGGGCTCGGACTGCTGATCAGAAGATGAGGAAGTGCGTGTTCTTGCCATCTGCGAAAGAATAGAGTAGAAATTCAATTAGCATTTAGAAATAGAACCGCACGACAAGAAAGAACAAATGTGAAACTTTTCCTAACTCTATAGCCTCTGGGGATAAATACGGACGTCTCCGTACCGATCCCTCAGACTCTACGAAGCTTGTCCGTGAGTTGTGAGACCTATGTAACCTAGTGCTCTGATACCAACTTGTCACGACCCAGATTTCCCACCCTCGGGAGTCGTGATGGCGCCTACTCGTAGAAGCTAGGCAAGCCAAATTTACTTAGTGATCGATTAAAAACATGTTTCTTTTTAATAATTAACAACATTAAAATAAAAGCAACG
>MU760971.1:55148-81118 GCA_026770625.1 Nicotiana glauca | reverse complement strand
AGTAAATCCTGGATAACAGCCTAAGGACAACTTGTAATTAACAGTGGACAAGGATCAAATACCCAAATAAACACAGTTGTATCAATAATTTTTGCGGCGCGCAACCCGATCCTAATGTATAGCAACACTATTGCGGCGTGCAACCCGAACCATGTATATATCATTGTTGCGGCGTGCAACCTGACCCTCAAATATCTCTGTTGCGGCGTGCAACCCGACCCATATCATTTAGTATTGTTGCGGAGTACAACCCGATCCACATTTGTCATTGTGCCTCATCCAAGCAACAATCACAAATAAGGGGGAAAGGGAGTAAATAAACAATAGTAAAAATCCCGGCAAGGGAACACACAACAAATAATTAAAACCCGGTAAGGGCAAAACATCAATGAACTCAATATCCCGGCAAGGGAGAAAAACCAACAAAATCAACAAAACGTCCAGGCAAGGGAATAACCAATAACTCTTTCTCTTTCTTTCATTTCTTACTCCACGATATCACTTGAGCCCAAGCTCCAAGGAATTTCTTATCTCATATACAGTCACAATCTACATTTCTAAATCGATCCAATGCTCCATGAAGTACCAAGATCACAATTTCTATCACAAATCCTTTACCACATATAGAATCATCAATTAGACATGGAAGGCATAACAACAACTAACTATCCGCAATTAGGGACTCACGGTCATGATAGACACGNAATTTTAAATAGCTGAATAAAATACGGAATCCCAACATGTATCTCTACCCAAGAACTGGAGTCACATACTCACGAATATCTAAGAAGTACTAAATATAAAGTCTGAAAGAAACATAAATCTGTTTGTCTCGAATACAAGGAGGCAACAGTTTAAATGAGAGAATAAGAGAGAGACGTCGGGCCTGCGGACGCCCACAAGGCTACTTCGGGTCTCACGATACTGAAAACCTGCTCCCGTACTAATGCTGCTGCTATTGCTCGAAACCTGGACATGTGAAAATAGCACAGAGTGTAGCATCAACACAACCGATCCCATGTGCTGGTAAGTATCTAGCCTAACCCCGGCAAAGTAGTGATGAGGCTAGACTGGACTNAATGTATAGATACTCGTCACCATGCCTATACATCGTACTCGATCAATTAGCAAATAGCAAACAAGACTCAACTCCTCTTCCCTCAAGCTAGGATTAAACCAAACACTTACCTCAACTTCCACGGCCAAATCAATCCACAACGACCACTTTACCTTTCGAATTTGGCTCCAACTCAATCAAATCTATACAATAAGGACTTCATAATATCAATATAGGCTAAATAAATCAAACCCAATGCCTAAATATAGATTTCCAAGCTTTCTTCCTAAAAATTCCAAAATGGCCCCGGGGCCTGCTTGGCCAAAATACGATGTTCGGACCAAAATCAAATCCCTCATTCACCCACGAGCCCGACTATATAATTTGTTTTCAAATTCGACCCAAAAATGAGGTCTAAATCAAGAAAATATAGAAAACCCTAACTCTTCCCTTTTCCCCCAAATTTCCACCCTAAACTTCATGATTTAAGCTTAGGAATTCAATAATTAATGATGGAAAATGAAGAAAACAAGTTGGAATTTACTAACCCAAGTGATCTTGAATAAAAGTGGCTTCAATGGACTCCTAAGTGATTGGGGGAGAAGAGAGCTCGTGTATTTTTTTAAAGAAACCCGAATTTACTGTTCTGAAATTTAATATAACTGGACAAAACTTTACCCTTAGGTTCGCATGAAGTGAGTCGCGTTCGCGAAGGGTAAACAGGGTTGGTTAATGCGAACGTGGAAGGTGAAGTGCGAATGCGTATAAGGAATTGGCTGGGGTCCAAGAGATTGGCCTATGCGAGCGCGGTCCAGCCATCGCGAACGCGAAAAAGAAAAAAGGGCTGGGCCCTTAGAGTTCCATAACTCTACGCGAACGCGAACTAGTGATGCGAACGCGATGTAGGAGTAAAAGTGAAGCATCACGAACGCATGAGGGAGAGTGCGAACGCGAAGAAGGATTCACCTGGGCACCTGTTGCAGATTTTTTGCAACTTTTCTAAGTTCAAAACCACCCCGAACACCTCCGAAAGCACTCGCGAGCCCTCGGGGCTCCTAACCAAAAACACACACACACTAACTCATTGACATCCTACGAACTTAATCGTGCGATCAAATTGCAAAAATAACATCTGAAACGAGGAATCAAACATCAAAATCACTAGTTTCTCATCAAACTTCATAAACTTTCAAATTAGAGTTTTCAGGTCCGAAACATGTCAAACGACATCCGATTTCAACCAAACTTCACAGAAATATCTTAAAACACATATAAGATCTGTATCGGGCGCCGGAACCAAAATACGGGCCCAATACCAACACGTTCTAATCAATTTTTATTTCCATTTTCCTTGACAATTTCAGAAAAACACTCTCTTTTAAAAATTCATATCTCAGGCTCGGGACCTCGGATTTTGATTCCGGGCATATGCCCAAGTCCCATATTTTTTACGGACTCCCCGGGACCATCAAATCACGGGTCCGGATCCGGGTCCGTTTACCCAAAATGTCAACCAAAGTCAACTTTACTCATTTAATACCAAATTATTTTTGCATTTTTCACAAAATTTCACATACAATCTTTTCGGCTACTCATCCGAACTGCACACGCAAATCAAAGCAACTAAAAATGAGGTTTTCAAGGCCTCGGTAGCGTGGAAAGAGAGAGAAAATAGGTGATCACCCTTTGGGTCGTCACAAGTTGCGAGAAGTAAAAGAGTGTTAGTTAGCCTAGAGGAAGATAAGGACCATGGCTGGTATGCAAAGTTTGTTGCTTCACCCACTGTTGGTTTAGTGTGCGAAAAGAATGTTCCATTTCCTAAGAAGTGGAATTTTGCACGTGAGCTTTTTTTTTTTATAATGTTTTTCCCGCTACTATTTAACATTTTCTCTTTTTCAGCAATCATAAGAACTGTTGATGAGATTCCCAATTTCCGTGGTTAGGTAGGAAAGTTATTGAATGTTGCTCTGATGGAAGGTAGATCTTGGAAAAATCTTTCGCATTGGTTTGGTTGGAAATTAAAAACTCATGGTAAACGCTTTTCTCATATCTTCTTTATATTTTCTTTCACCTTTCCTTTAGAATTTGTTTTGATCCCTTTTTTTATCAGGATTTCCCATTCGAGGTGTAAGTGCCGATGTTGTCGTAGCTTCTAGAGTTTCTTTGGAAATAGCTCAAGAGATAATCTTAGGTTCCTCATCGAAAAGGAAGGATGCAGCAGTCCAAGATTCTGAAGAAGAGGAGGAATAGGATGGAGGTTCCTGGATAAAAGGCCGCAAGCCAGAAGACGCATCTTTTCAGATGGTGAAGCGTCCTCTCCCCATTCTTTTCCCATATCGAGACTGTCAAGCTACTTTGGTGAGCTCTGACGATGATACTCCTGTGGTAGCTCGTGACTCTATTGATTAGCTTTTCTCTCGTGGGTTTGATAATGACAAATTGGATTTGGTTTCTAATGAAGTACCCTTTCCCTCTTTTACCATGCATGTTCCTGTGACATGTTCTTTGCCAGTTGTGACTGATACAGTTGCTACTCCACCCCAATCTATAATGACTTCTTCCATGGTTCCCCGTATTACCGTTTCTCGTACTGAGGTTGGTTCCTCGAGTGGAAGTGCAACGATGAAGCAGATTACCATCGAGGTCCCTAATGATGGTAACCTTTTGAAAAAGTAAGGTCGGGCTAACGCATGGTTGAAACCTCTAATCGCTCCAGTTGAGAAATCCAAGCTCGAGAGTCACATCTCTTTGACTTGGATGAATGACATAGTGCAGTCATCACTATAGGTATTTACTACTTTCTACACTTTATTCCATCCTTCTTTTATTAAGGTTCTTACCCTTTTCTTCTTTTTTAGATCAATCTTATTGACACAGAGATAATGAAGAGGGTTTCTCATATGGAGCAATTAATGCATAATTATAAAACTGAACCAGACAACTGGAAAGAACAATATAAAAGCCTTCAAATTGATATGAAAATTAGAAGAAAGCAAGTGCAGCTTAGAGCAGCAATTGAAGGTTCTGACTTTAGACTTAGCAGTTGAGAAGTCTTCCTCAAATCAAGTTGACAAGGACAAAAATATCCTAGAGACATCATTTATGAGAAACTCTCCAAAGCCAGTGAAGAGATTAGAAAGTTGAAGGCTTTGCTAAGTGAGAAAGAGGTTTACGCCGGTGAACTTGTGCAAACACTTACTCAGACCCAAGAAGATCTTTGTGAGTCTTCTAATAAGATCAGTTTTTTTATTAAGTTCACTTGCTCCTCTACAAGGTTCTAATGATTAAGCCTTGGCTGATAATGAAAAGCTCAAAAACGAGATTGATTAATGGGAGAGAGATTATGAGATTTTTGAGGACAAGATTTCTATTGAAGTGAGTTGGCGATTTTAAACACACGCCATGATACCCTTGTGGAGGCTATCCAAGAGGGTTTAAACTTTGATGCTGAGTTAGCCAAGATAAATGAGACTATTGAAAAAACTCAGCAAGGCCAAGATTTTCATTCTCCTATGGCTGATACTCCCGAGCATGTTGAAAATGATATGGGTACGTTGAATGCCCCAACTCCTTCAAGCCAACTCGAACCTTCTGTTGTTGGTGATACTGCTTTAGATCCTTCTTCAACCCCTCAGTGAAAGTTTATGAAATATGACTTCTTCTTTTTTCTTAGGGAAATGTGGTTTAAACCCCCGATCCCATTTAGGGGTTTAGTTTTTGAAATGACAAGTCCCCAGACCTTTTCGGGGCATTTTTGTATAAATGACAAATAGTTTACGACTAGGTTCATACTTAGTCTAAACTTAATATTAACAAGTTTTTTTTAACTTAATTGTCTTGAGCTTCTGTTTTGCTCGTTCTTGCCTTTATATTCAAGGTCTTATTTGTTACTTCGTGGGTTTTTGTCTTACCTTTTTTGTAAATTTTTTTTAAAAAAATGCTTTGTTAACTTCATGGATATCTGAATCAAACATGACTTTATAAAATAGGGCCCTTTTTATATTGGACACTTAATGAAGAAGACATCTCAACTTCATAACGGTGTAAATGTACGATAAAAGAAATAGGAACACATGTTTCTTGAAATAACTTTGATAAAGTTTTCATTTGAACTTTGACAAGTTTAAATAACATCTTAAATGTATTTAAATAACTTCTATAAATTTTTCGCAACTGTTTTCTTTACAACAGATTTGCAAAAAAGGCAATAAAATCCAAGGGTTTTTTTTAAACCCATTTCTATGCATTGCCTTTAACCAAGATATCATAAAATTTGAAATCTATAAGGTTTTTTGACTGGCTTTGTGTTATTGGCTAGTAACTTTGCTCTGAACTTAATTCATTCGATGAGTAGACTTTTGGGATTGACTTGAACTTTAGTTATTCTCAGTCTTCTTTGCATTCTTTATACATATATCATATGTATATTATATAGTCACCCAAGTCTTTAAGATTTGAAGTATGAAATCTCGAGCACTTGATTATTCCTCCCATGCGGTCCTTTTCCTGAAAAGGAAAAACAAATTGGACTCGGAGGTTCGATTTTAGATGAAGACTGCTTAATCCTTTTAAATTTCTATGAGAATAGTTGTAACCGTAGATCGGGATTTATGTTCCATCCGCGTGTCTTTCAGTTCGTAATTCATCATTTAGTATGGGCTAGCTTTTTGCCTATCATCTAAAATCATTAGTAAAATTTAAATAATTCAAAAATAAAAATAATTAAAAGGGATACCTGCCCGTGGGTATTTATTTTCATTAGAAATAATCTCTCTTCAAATGAACAATATTCCAATTCGAGTGTAGAATCTTGCCATCCAATATTCCAAGCTCATATGCTCCTTTTCCTGCGATTCCATGAATCTTTTAAGGTCCTTCCCAAGTTGGACGTAACTTTCCTGCATTAGCTGCCCTCGTGGATTGGAAAACATTCTTAAGTATAAAGTCCCCAACCTTGAAGTGTCTGAGACGAGCTTTCCGGTTATCGTATCATTCAATAACTTATTTTTGTGCTGCCATCCTTATTAATGCAGCTTCCCTCTTTTCTTCAAGTAAATCCAGGTTTACTCGCATTTCTTCTTCATTGACTCCTCAGTTTCTTGTGTATATATCGACTGGGATTAAGGCCTCAGCTCCGTATACAAGAGAGAACGGTGTTCCCCCGTACTTGTTTTGGCGGTTGTTCGGTAAGCCCACAAGACTCCAGGTAACTCCTCTGGCCAATTGCCTTTAGATTCCTCCAACCTTTTCTTCCAACTGTTGATAATTACTTTATTTGTTGATTCAGCTTGTCCATTACCTACCAGATGATAAGGAGTTCAAGTAGTCCTTTTAATTTGCCAACTCTGGGAAAATTTTGTGATTTGCGTGTCTATAAATTGTGGACCGTTATCACATACGATTTCTTTTGGTATGACGAATCAGCATATGATGTTTCGGCAAATGAAATCTCTGACCTCTTTTTCTTGTACCTATTTAAAAGCTCCTGCTTCTACCCATTTAGTAAAAAAATCAGTGAGTACTAATAAAAACCTTACCTTGCCCTTGGCTAGCTGTAATGGACCCACAATATCCATCCCCCACTTCATAAAAGGCCAAGGAACAGTGAACAGATGTAATAATTCAGTAGGTCTATGCATGTTGTTACCGTATCTTTGGCACTTGTCACATTTAGCCACAAAATTTTTCGCTTCTTCTTCCATTTTGGGCAAATAATAATCATCTCTAATCATGGTTTTTACTAAAGATCTTCCTCCTGTGTGATTTTCATAATGCCCCTCGTGTACTTCTCTCATCACATATTCTGTTTAAGAAGGTCCAAGGCATCTTGCTAGAGGACCACCGAACATTTTACGATAAAGATTATCTTGCTTTAAACAGTATCGAGCAGCTTTTTTGCGAAGTGCTTGAGCCTTTTTCTTATCTTCAGGTAATACTCCATACTGCAAAAAAGTGACAATCTCGTTCCTCCAATCCCAAGTTAAATTATTAAAATTTACCTTGTTTTTGTCTTGATCAAGTACGGAATGAAATAAATGAATTACAGAAGCATTTTCATTATTTGTTACTTCTACAGCAGATGCAAGATTAGCTAGGGCGTCTGCCTTGATATTCTCTTCTCTTGGTATCTGCACGACCTTCCAGGTTTGGAATTGCCTAACCAGATCATATGCCTTTTCTAGGTATTGCTGCATTCTTGTTTCTCTGGTTGTGTAACTCCCCAACATTTGGTTAACTACGAGTTGTGAATCGCTTTTGATTACGACCTATTCTATGACAAGTTCGCGTGCTAGCTCTAAACCTGCAATCATAACTTCATATTCAGCCTCATTGTTAGTAATAGTGTGACATTTTATAGCTTATCATATGGTTTCTCTCGTAAGTGGTACCAAACAATACCTAGACCTGCCACTTTTACATTTGAAGAACCATTAGTAAATAAAGTCCAAGTTCCTAGATTAGACCCATTGAATAGCTATAGTTCTTTTTCTACTTCTAGTTGCATCCCTTGGCTAAAATCTGTCGTAAAATCTGCTAATATCTGTGACTTTATTGCAGTTCTAGGTTGATACGTAATGTCATATTCGCTTATTTCTATGGACCACTTGGCTAATCTACCTGATAACTCTTGTTTATGTAGTTTATTACGTAGGGATAAGCAGTTATTACAGAGATGGGGTGGCATTGAAAATAAGGTATTAATTTCCTAGATGACATGATTAATGCAAGTGTAAGTTTTTCTAAATGAGGATATCGAGTCTCAGCATCTAATAATGACTTGCTAACATAATAAATTGGAGATTGTTTACCTTGGTCTTTATGTACTAAAACAGCACTTACCGCTACATCTAAAACAACAAGGTAGATAAGTAGTTTCTCCCTGTCTTTTGGCTTTGCGAGCAATGTTGGATTTGAAAAGTATACTTTCAAATTTTTAAGTGCTTGATGACATTCCTCAGACCATTCGAACTGATCCTGCTTTGTCAAAGCTGAAAAGAACCTGAAGCATTTTTCTGATGATTTGGAAATAATTCTTTTCAAGGCTGCTATTCTTCCCGTCAGTCTCTGTATTTCTTTTTTACTTGTAAGTGTATCAGGAATTTCTTCAATAACTTTAATCTGTATGGGATTTACTTCAATTCCATGGTTAGAAACAAGAAATCCCAAGACATTACCAGACAATACTCCAAATGCACATTTCTTGGGGTTTAACTTCATGTTAAATTTGCGTAGAATATGAAATGTTTCAGACAAGTGTTGGATGTGATCCCCTGCTTGTTGTGACTTGTCAAGCATATAATCTATGTAGACTTCCATGGTTTTCCCTAAATTTTCTTGAAACATTTTAGTCACCAACCTTTGTTATGTGGCTCCGGCGTTCTCGAGACAAAATGGCATCACTTTATAACAGTAAGTCCCCCCATCTGTTATAAATGAAAGTTTTTCCTCATCTATGGGATCCATTTTGATTTTATTATATCCTAAATATATATCTAAAAAACATAACAATTTGTGTCCTGTAGTGGCATCAATTAATTGATCTATACACAGTAATAGAAAAGAATCTTTAGGACAAGCTTTGTTTAGGTCAGTATAATCTACACAAACTGGACACTTACCATTCTTTTTAGGTACCACTACTGTATTAGCTAACCAATTTGGACATTTTACCTCGTGGATGGACCCAATTTTTAAAAGCTTCTGTACCTCATCTTGAATCACTTGATTTTTGAAAGATCCTTGCTTTCTTTTCTTTTGTTTCACAGGTGGATATGATGGATCTTCATTTAACTTGTGGGTCATCACTTCCATAAGTATCCCTATCATATCATAATGGGACAAGAAAAAAATCCACGTTAGTTTTCAAAAATTCAATCAACTTACCTTTCATTTCGTGGCTGAGGTTGGTCCTAAGACAGACTTTCCATTCAGGCCAGGATCTAAATTGTACTACGGCTTCCAATTCCTCAATCATTATTTTGATGTTTTCGTTTTCCTCTAGCTCTTAGATGGTATCGGGCCTTGAATCTACATCTGTTTCCCCATGTTTAGTTGAGGTTTGTGTTACATTATCCTCAACAGTATTCTGTAATTGGTATTTTTCTTCAATTTTTGTGTTTGAATTTGCTACGGAATTGATGCTCCTGGATGCTTGCTAGTCACCAGAGATTTGTTGTATTCCCCATTATGAAGGGAATTTAATAGCTTGGTGCAGTGTAGATGGCACAATATCCATTTCGTGAATTCATGGTCTATCGAGAATCATATTGTAAGCCACGCCCATCTCTACTACTTGAAATTTCGTGTCTTTAACAACTTCTCCTACGAATGTGGTGAGTCTTATCTCCCCTTTTGTTACAATGCCCGAGTTTTCAAAACCAGATAAGGTGTGTGCCTAGGGTATCAACTTATCTTCAGCTTGCATTTTGTTTACCACTCTTAATAGAATGATATTCAGAGAACTACCTGGATCAATCAAAGCTCGTTTCACATTAGTATCATGCACAAGTAAAGATATTACCAGTGCGATATTGTGTGGTGTTAATACACCATCTGCATTTGCATCGTCAAACGTAATACTTTCTTCTTCAAAAACACGTCGCCCTCGCTTTCCATATATGACTGTAATTTTTGAAACTTTGTTGGCTGTTGTTACGCCATTGATCTCTTCTCCCCCACTGATGACATTGACTGTCCTTTTTGGTGAAGGGAGTTTTGGGGGCTCCTATCTATTTTTCATATATATCTGCTTTCCCTTTTTACTAAATAATTCAGTTAGATAACCTTGTTTCATTGAATGTTCAACTTCACCTTGCAGCAATCTATAATCCACCATTTTATGACTGTGATCGTGTTGAAACTCGCACCAATGATTAGGATTTTGCTTTTTTAGGTTTGATCTCATTTCTTTTGGCCAACATACCTTGTCTCCCATGCTCCTCAAAATAGCCACCAATTCAGACGTGCTTATATTAAAAATGTATCAGCCAATCTTTGCCGTAGAGCTTCTGTCATCACCAGGCGTCTCTCGTGTATTTCGTTCTTTCCCGAACCTTGATGATGAGCCTGATTCTATGTCTCTTGATCTATTATCATACCTTGAGTTATCATGTTTTGAGCGTGAGTCTCTTCCTGCTGGTCCCATGTAGGGCTCGTACCTGTTTTTACTAGACCATTTTTTAGTATCAGCGCGCCTTGAACTTACCCTTTCCTCTTTTTGAGACTTGAGTAATGATATCTTCTTCTATCTGAAACTTCGTGATGTATCTGTTGTAAACATTATTCCAAGTTGTTGCTGGGAATTCATGTATACTTTCATTGAGTCATCTCGTGGCCTCTGAACTCTTCTTATTTAGATTACTAGTAAAAGCCATAGCTGCCCAGTAATCAGGTACGCGTGGCAACGTCATCCTTTCATGCTGGAATCTGTCTACGAATTTTTGAGCAACTCCGAATCTCCTTGCTTTATTTTGAAAATATCCTCCATTATTTTTTGACTTTTTGAGCTCCCGAGTGTGCTTTGATAAATGAATATGCAAGCTCAGCAAAAGAATGTATAGAATTTTCGGGTAAAAGAGAATACCATGTTAATGCTCCCTTAGTGAGAGTTTCACTGAATTTTTTGACCAATACTGATCCAATTTCTTGTTTGGTCAAATCGTTGCCCTTTACTCCAGTTGTGAATACAGTCATGTGGTCTCGTGGATCAGAGGTTCCATCATATTTTGGAATATCGGGCATTTTTAATTTCTTCAGAATTTGTAGAGGAGCAGCACTTGGCTTCCAAGGTTGTTGTGAATATTTGCCCATATCTATTCATTTGATTACAAGTGGTATTCTAGGTATTTGTTCTATGCTGTCGCCTTGCTCCTTGAGCTATTTCTGCAAGGTTAATACAAAATTTTGTAAATTAGAATTGAATATGTTACCTGGTTTTACATCATGAGACTCGCAAGAGTTCCACTACTGCCTGAATTAATGAGTCCAGAACGATGGTTTTCCAGAGTATTATTATTTGGAGTTGGTGTTGGTGGTGCAACCGACAACTAGTTAGCGAAAGCCTCAAGAGCTTTGCTGACCTATTGAGCGTTTAACTTTTGCAAAGCTTCGTTGATTGCCTCATCATTTTACAATGGATCATTTGCATCTGATTGAGATCCATCAGAGTTCCTTCTCGATATTGTCGAGGAGAATTTTATGGGGAAGGGATTGGGGTTCGATCATCATGCTGATTCTCCTGGAGTTGACGATCTTTTTGATTGTTGTCATTGACGTTTGACATGATTGATTTGACAAAAAGGTTAATTTAGGAAGGAGTAGATTATCATATTTTCGGTAACGGAACCAATTTGTTTAACCAAAAATTGGGATTTCAATCAAAGCATATTTTAGAAGAACTCGGGTTACTGATAATCAAATAGAAATAGGAATATTGATGTAAATAATAGCTGAATAGAAAGCAAAGTAAATCAGTATATTCCAATAGTATTTCATGTCCTTACAAATGCTCATTCCTTACCTTTTATAGTCATTTCTCTAGGATATGTTTTTCTCCTTTCATAATGGAGCCATTATGGACAACTAATGGCATTCAATATAACGTTATAATTGGCAATAATAACTAATTCAACAAAGATTCTATAAAGTTTTATGTAATTATTTCCTACTTATTATCAATGATATGCATCTATATCCCTTTTGCTATATAGGTGTCACGACTCAAACCCCGAACCCGGTCGTGATGATGTCTCTCGTGAAGACAAGGCCAGCTAGATCAATACAGTACACCTCTTTTAAGCAATTAATTACCATAAAACAGTTTAAAGGAGGATTTAATAGTAATAAATTCACGGAAATATAGATAACAATAGTAGAAACTATCTCGACACAGCCTAAACCGGGATGTCACAAGTCACGAGCATCTATTAGAGTATAAATACCACTACAAGGCCTGAAATATACAAAATAGGATTGATAAACAAAAAGGTAGAAAAACGGTGCTGTGAACGCTAGCAGTCACCTCGCTAAACTCCGATAACTTCGCGTCCGATCAATCAAACCGCTGGCAGTAAAGTGAATACTCAAACTCAGTGAGTAATAAAGGTATATAATAACAGAGCAGTAAGAAATCACGTAAGACAAACCATCATGTTGTATAGAGTACTATAGAACCCTTTGAGAAAGCAGTGAAGCTGAGAAATATTTAGAAAAACATCTTAGCTCAGTTTAAACCTATTTTGAAAATGACTTTTTTAACGGTTACGCAAACGAATGCAAAATAAATAGTGCACATAAGCACAGAAATCCGCCCCTCAGGCACAACACTCAAGTAAAGAGAATGCCAGGCAATCAGGTAGATATTACATGAAGTAGCACAAACAATAGATAGTAGAAGACAAATGCAGTAAAGTAAAAACATAGAACAGTGCCAGCACTGCTGCGGCGTGCAACCCGATCCATATGTCGCTGCGGCGTGCAGCCCGATCTATATATCGCTGCGGCATGTAGCCCAATCCACATATTTTGTCGACGACGCTCACTGGGGGTGTTCAAACTCTGGGAGGGCCCCTTACGGCCTAGGCGCAATATCAAGCCATCCAGTGGCATCAAATCTAGGCCATCGGTCTCATATCAGTATCAGTATAACACTGCTGCGGCGCGCAGCCCGATCCATATAGATAGTATCCTCACAACACAGGCCCTCGGCCTCATTCATTCAGAAAAATCATCACAAGCCCCTCGGGCATTAGTAAAACAGTAGTCCTCAGCCCAAAACCTCATTTAGAAATATCATTTAAGATTCAAATCTGAGTAAAAGTGGCTGAGTTTGTAAAACAGTAGATATCAACATGACCGAGCTCAAGTAATAAGTCAAAACAATGAGGAAACATTGATAAAAATCCCCAAAGGGTTCAAATAGTTGGCAAAAAGCCCAAATATGGCAATCAACCCAAATCATGAGGATAACAAATAAGTTTCAGTTAAATACGCGGTAAAATCATCAATCGGGACGGACCAAGTCAAAATCCCCAGTAGTAAAAGACCCGACGCTCATCATACAGCGCATGTCTCACCTTAATATAGCACTACAATGTGCAATCTGGTGTTTCAAACCCTCAGGATATCATTTACAATCATTACTCACCTCGAACCGACGATATCTCTAACTCACGACGCCTTTGCCCCTCAAATCGGCCTCCACACGTATTGAATCTATCCAAAATCAGAACGAATACGTCACAATATAGTAAGGAAACAAATCCCAAGCAAAAACAATAAAAAAATATCGAAAATCCCGAAATTAGCAAAACTCGAGCCCCGGGCCCACTTTTTGAAACTCGGAATTTTTCACAACATTAAATTTCTTATCTTCTCACGAGTTCATACATACCAAAAGTTCTCAAATCCGACCCCAAATGGTCTTTCAAATCCAAAATCAAAAGTTCAAAATTCCAAGCCCTAGTTCTTCCATTTTTAGCTAAAATTCCATTAATTTCTAGGTGGTTTTCACAATATAAACGAGTTTTAGGTCTGAAATTCTTACCTCCAATCGATTCTTCTTGAATCCCTCGCTAATTTCCTTCAAGAACCTTCAAAAATGAGCAACTATGGGTGAAAATATACCCAAAATCGCGGACAAGAAGACTTAAAAATATTCTGCCCAGGCTTCATCGAGTTGTACCTTGCACTGTGCAGGTTGTACACCCTCTTACCATTTTCCCTTGCTGTACACGTTTTGTTAAAACGCCCTAAACCCCTTGTGGAAATATCCAAATGAACAACCGTTTAAAGATTTAGAAACTAAACTCGAAGATCTTTCATTTGATGGGTTGTACACTATATAAATCTTTATATATTTCGAGATATGAGCTTCTAAAGTTCATCAGAAAAATCTGTCAAAATTGCTCCACCTGCCAACTTCGATCAATCATAACTTTCTCATAGAATATCCAAATCATGAATGGTTTAACTTTCTGGAAATTATAATTCCAGGGTTACAACTTTTATGTTTTGCAATTTTCCTGATTCCTTATAGATTACAAGATATGAGCCTCCAAATTGGGCTCCTCTAACCAGAAATTTTCTGGTGCACAACTGCAGCTAAAAAAAATCTGCAACTTTTCCAAAGGTGAAACAGTCCATTTAACCACCCAAAACTCACCCGAGACTACTGGGACCTCAATTAAATATGCCAGCATATCCCATAACATCATTCAAACTTGTTTCAACCTTCGGAGCGCTCAAAACAACATCACAAACCAAATTCGCAACGGATTTAAGCCTAAGAATTTCAAAATATTTTAAATTTCTCTTTTGATGAAAAACCCAACCAAACCACGTCCGAATGACATGAAATTTTGCACACACATCCCAAATGACAACGGAACTACTGCAACTCTCAAAGTTCCATTCCGACCCCTATATCAAAATCTTACCTATCAACCGGAAAATGCCAAAAATATCAACTTCGCCAATTCAAGCCTAAATCTACTACGAACCTCCAGAACTCCTTCCGATCATGCTCCTAAGTCATAACTAACCACCCGATGCTAACTGAACAATCGAAACTCACATCTGAGTCCTCTAACACATAAGTCAACATCCGGTTGACTTTTCCAACTTAAGCTTCCTTAAAAGAGACTAAGTGTCTCAAGCCTTACCAAAATCATTCTGGAATGACTTCAAATTTTGCACACAAGTTACATTCGATATTACGGACCTACTCCAACTTCCATAATCGGAATCCGACCCCGATATAAAAAAGTCAACTCTCGGTCAAACATCTCACAAACCTTCAAATTTATAACTTTAGCCAAATGACTCCAAATTGACCCACAGACCTCCGAATTCACTTCCGTTCGCGCTCCCAACACCAGAATTGCCATATGGAGCTATTACAAGGCTCAAATCCCAAACGGACATCGATAACACTGATATGCATTCAACCCAAATTTATGAAATTTTTTAAAAAATGCCAACTTTCACAATAGGTGCTGAAACGTTCCTGGGTCTTCCAAAACCCGATCCGGACATATGCCCAAGTCTGAAATCATCATATGAACCTGCTGGAAAGTTTGAATCCCGATTTCGAGGTCGTTCACTCAAAAATTAGATCTTAGTGAATTCTTTTAACTTAAAGCTTTCGAAATGAGAATTCTTTCTCCAAATCAACTCCGAATTTCCCAGAATTCAACTCCGATCACGCGTACAAGTCATAATACCTGAAGTGAAGCTGCTCATGGCCTCAAACTGTTGAACGACGCGCTAGAGCTCAAAACGACCGATCAGGCCGTTACATTTTCTCCCATTTAAACATACGTTCGTCTTTGAATGTGCTAGGAACTACTGTGGAGTTATCTAAAATCACTGTTTGATACCTTGTGCACCTACCCATGCGACCACAACCCAGTTGAGTACACTTTCTCGAACAATTCTGAAGATATCCTCTTTTATTTAGTAAGATGGGCCTTAGAACCAGGTTTTCAACACCCGAAATCCTCTGGTAGGCCTGTTTCCAATATATAAATATGTGCCAAAACATGACTGCATACATATGTTGAATTAGCACCATGCACTGCATAATTCATCATCTAACCACAATGACACTCCCTGAACCTTAACATCCAAAATTTCACAAATCCGATGCTCCCAATGCACCTTCTGATATATATACACACACATACACACACACACACACACACACACACATATCTTGCTATAATGCTGGCGATACCACCATAACAGAGGATATGTGTAGAAATTTCTAACCAACTGCATAGCTAACCAAACATTGAATCTTTCCTCTTGACTAAAATCATTATATCGTGACGAATATAATTGTAATTGTCCTGTAGTCTTATCGCACCGATCCCTGATACCATAATTTCGTCTCGCCCAGTATGAACTGCTCAGGAAATAAGTCACCCCAGGTATGACCAACAGTCTCACATGATGCCACAACGCGCCAATAGGCCTCAACTCGAACATGATTCATAAGGAAATAACTTAGGAAGGGACTACTCAACTCACGAAACTAACATGGATTTCCTTAGAAATAGGAAGCAAAATACAAGTAAAAAATAAATATAGGAGCCTTACTCAACATCACCCAGTTGCGGCATGCTACCTAATAAAAATACCATACCCGTGGTGGAGTGCCACCCGATCCCATCATAAAATTCACATAAGGAGATATACACGGAGCTGAATTTCTCACCATTACACTTTACCGAATATCGGTCACAAGCACGCTAAGCGCATAATACCATCCTGGGGAGACCGATAGAGCCATATGCTACAAAAATCGAGCACAACTGAGGTGTGATATATATACTCTGAATCTCAAGAGCTCTCCTTCTCACATAACATCATCACTACATAGAGACTCAACACATAGGGATCTATCTAGCCATTTCACAACTCACACAGTACAATCATAATATACATGAATTTGACGACGACGGAACAACATCTAATATTCCAACACCCCTCCTTGAGGAGCACTATATTGAAATGAACACATCTAAATCACATGGGGCCCATAAGTCTGTTTAAATCCTTTCACACACTTCAAGCATTCCGCTCACACTGAACTAGGTTAATAGCTTTACATGGGTCCATAATAACCTACTTCCTCTTATAACACACAAGGACAACTATCCTAGCCCGGACAAACACACAAGAACTTCATATCCTTTCCGAGCCACAAGAAACTATGTACTCAACTAACCAAGAACTTTCCATTGATCCTATCTAGAAGTAAATCACTACGCATCCCATGCTCCGCATGCCCATAGAAAATATACATCTCCAAATCGCGGTAAAAACCATCAAGAACTCTCCGAGTTCCCTGTGCACAAATCAGACCTGCCAGGACTGAATCCTCCTAGCTCGACCAAATAAGCAAGCCATCAAAAACCAAGAGCATTGCTACAATAAACCCGTAAAAACGCATTACCTCGAACACACATAAGGGGTTAATCATATTCTTACCTCACCGATTCGGTTTACCATCAAACTACTCCATCTATCTAAATTCCCTTCTGATTTATCTTCAACTTGATATTCCCTCTTGCTGCAGCTCCCCATTGCCTCAACCCAGGTTTACCACACGAGAACCAAGCATAAAACCACACTGTCTAAGACCCATAAGTTGCTGAATACCCTCTCAACTATTCCTAGAAATTCCACATTCCAGAATGCTTTACTCTGAAGAACTCCCTACGAATCCAAATCCGTTACCTTTACCTTCCTGATACTGATACATAGAATCCTATAATTAACATAAAAATACCACAAGTCTTGAAATCTTCCAATGAAAACACATTTTCTCACCACATATGTAACTTTACAACACTCAATTGATTTATGTAGGCTCTTGAACACATTAGAACCATTATCTCAAGTCACTCACTCTTATTCAAACTGAAATTTACCTAACCGAACAAATAGAACCACTCATGCCTCATTGGCACTCTGACACCGCAAAATGAAATTCTTATTCCAATACAACCAAGCAACTTCCTGCTCTATGCACCAAGCATTCTTTACCAATAACCACTTAAGACGCCCCGTGATCTTTTTACTCTATGAAGCATAATATAACCTTTGTCAAAACATTTCCTCTACTTGAGCCATCCTCGGTCTCAATTTCCGCAATCCATAATTGATTCGCCCGCATGCCTCAAACTTGAACCAATATAGCACCTAATCGTGCAATCAACTACTCACAGCAGACTCCCCCACTTGGCTCGCAGGCATAGATCAAAATACACTCGATAACTCATAACATGTATACTCTATTGATGCCACAATACCATAGTGAGATTAAACTTAAATCCTTTGTAAGCTTGTGAAAACACATATCATCTATACTTTAAATCTTCCGCAAATCTCGCGCTTATCCTCGCAACAGTTAAGCCCACTCCCTTAGGCAACCCAAAAATTCAGATTTCAACACTTTTATTTCACTTGCGCATGAGATCTTCTAATAGTTACGCTAGGGTCACACAACCCCAAAACTCTTCGCATGAGATAACCCACCCACTTTACCTTTGTTTAACATTTCTGTATATATACCTTCCACCATCATAAATTGTACACAGTCACTTAGTTTTCCTGAGTCTGAACTCATACTGCAACATGAAATTTACTTCACTCTCAACTAGAAAACATAAAAAGATCCTTCACACGCCCATAACTCAGGACTATACCTCGAATCACGATGGAATTCAAGGACCTAATAGTTCTTCAATCATCCAACAGACCCCTCTCATCGCTTTCGAAACCTATGGACACCTCTCGCATTACTAACATACTCATCACATAGTTATTCAGCCATCACTCCCACTAATAGCGACAATACCGAACATATAAGTTCAAAACCCTTGCTCAAACAATTAGCACCTCGGTGCTCAAGCCATAGGCGAAGATCCGACCTCAAGTCCTCCGAACTGGTCCAACATCAAACTCACAAAGATCACATCTTGCCCCTCGATTAGAGAATCACAAGTCATCAAGGCACATCTGATACTGAGCGCTCATGCGCGCATACAAATGCGCGAAAGGAATTCAAAGAGTTACATTTCAAGCTAAATCAAGGACGCACGATAAGAATTCAAGAATGTGAAGTTTTCCTAAAGATTCTGTAGCCTCTCGAGGATAAATACAGACAGCTCCGTACCGATCCATGAGACTCTAGTAAACCTGCTCATGACTCGAGAGACCTATGTATCCTAGGCTTTGATACCAATTTCTCACAACCCAAACCCTAAACCCGGTCGTGATGGTGCCTCTCGTGAAGACAAGGCCAGCCGGAGCAATACACTACAACTCTTTTAAGTAGTTAATTACCATAAAACAGTATAAAGCAGGATTTAATAGTAATAAATTTGCAAAAATATAGATAACAATAGTAGAAACCATCCCGCCATATCCCAAACTAGGGTGTCACAAGTCACGAGCATCTATTAGAGTATAAATACTACTACAAGGCCTGAAATATACAAAATAGGACTGATAAACAAAAGGGAGCAAAACGGTGCTGCGAACGCTGGTAGTCACCTCGCTAAACTCCGATAACTCCACCTCCGATCAGTCAAAACCCGCTACAGGGGGAGCAAATACCCGCATCTTCACACGAGGTGCAAGGAGTAAAGCGAGTACTCCAACTCAGTGAGTAATAAAGGGAAATAATAACTGAGCAGTAAGAAATCACGTAAGAAAAACCATCATGATGTATAGAGAAGTGTAAACCCTTTAAGAAAGCAGTGAAGCTGAGAAATCTTTAGAAAAACATCTTAGCTCAGTTTAAACCTCTTTTGAAAATGACTTTTTCAACGGTTACGCAAATGAATGCAAAATAAACAGTGTAGATAAGCACATAAATCCGCCCCTCAGGCACAACACTCAATTAACAGAGAATGCCAGGCAATCATGTAGATATCATATGAAGTAGACAAATGTAGTAAAGTAAACATATAGAACAGTGTCAGCACTGCTGCGGCCTACAACCCGATCCATATATCGCTGCGATGTGCAGTTCGATCCGTATATTTTGTCGATAACACTTACTGGGGGTGTGCAGACTCCGAGAGGTGCCCCTTACGGCCCAAGAACAATATCAAGCCATCTTATGGCATCAAATCTAGGCCCTCGGCTGCATATCAGTATCTGTATAACACTACTGCGGTGCGCAACCCGATCCATATAGATAGTATCCTCACAACACAGGCCCTCAGCCTCACTCAGTCAGAAAAATCATGACAAGACCCTCGAGCATTAGTAAAACAGTAGTTCTCAGCACAAAACCTCATCAAGAAATATTATTTATGATTCAAATCTGAGTAAAAGTGGCTGAGTTTGTAAAACAGTAGATATCAACAGGACTGAGTTCAAGTAATAAGTCAAAACAGTGAGGAAACGGTGATAAAAATCCCCGAAGGGCTCAAATAGTGGCACGAAGCCCAAATATGGAAATTAACCCAAATCATGAGGATAACAAATAAGTTTCAGTCAAATACGTGATAAAATCATCAATGGGGATGGACCAAGTCACAATCTCCAGTAGTAAAAGACCCGACGCTCATCATCCAGCGTGTTTCTCACCTTAATATAGCACTACGATGTGCAATCTGGGGTTTCAAACCCTCAGGATATCATTTACAATCAATACTCACCTCGAACCGGCCATATCTCTAACTCACGACGCCTTTGCCCCTCAAATCGGCCTCCAGGTGCGTCGAATCTATCCAAAATCAGAACAAATACATCACAATATACTAAGGGAACAAATCCCAGGTGAAAACAATCAAAAAATATCAAAAATTTCAAAATTAGCAAAACCCGAGCCTTGGGCCCACTTCTTGAAATTCAGAATTTTTCACATCATTAGATTCCTTATCTTCTCACGAGTCCATACATACCAAAAGTTCTCAAATCCGACCCCAAATGGTCATTAAAATCCCATGTCAAAAGTTCAAAATCCCAAGCCCTAGTTCTTCTATTTTTAACTTAAATTCCATGAATTTCTAGGTGGATTTCACAATATAAACAATTTTTAGGTTTGAAATTCTTACCTCCAATCGATTCTTCTTGAATCCCTCATTAATTTCCTTCAAGAACCTCCAAAAATGAGCAACTATGGGTGAAAATATACCCGAAATCGCGGACAAGAAGACTTAAAAATATTCCGCCCAGCCTTCATCAAGTTGTACCTTTCATTGTGCAGGTTATACATCCTCTTACCATTTTCCCTTGTTGTACACCTTCTGTTAAAACACCCATAACCCCTTGTGAAAATATCCAAATGAACAACGGTTTAAAGATTTAGAAACTAAATTCGAAGATCTTTCATTTGATAGGTTGCACTATATAACTCTTTATATATTCCGAGATATCTGCTTCTAAAGTGCATCCGAAAAATCTGTCGAAATTGCTCTACCAGCCAACTTCTATCAATCCTCACTTTCTCATAGAATATCCAAATCATGAATGGGTTAACTTTCTGAAAACTAGAATTCAAGGGCTACAACTTTTATGTTTTGCAATATTTCTGATTCCTTATAGATTACAAGATATGAGCCTCCAAATTGGACTCCTCGCACCAGAAATATTCTGGTGCACAACTGAACCTAAAAAAAATCTACAACTTTTCCAAAGATGAAATAGTCCGTTTAACCAACCAAAACTCACCCGAGGCCACTGGGACCTCAACCAAATATGCCAACATATCCCATAACATCATTTAAACTTATTCCAGCATTCGAAAAGCTCAAAACAACATTACAAACCAAATTCGCATCAGATTCAATCCTAAGAATTTCAAAATCTTCTAAATTTCTCTTTTGATGAAAAAACCAACCAAACCACATCTGAATGACATGAAATTTTGCACACACATCCCAAATGACACAACAGAACTATTGCCACTCTCAAAATTCCATTCCGAACCCTATATCAAAATCTCACTTATCAACGGAAAAACGCCAAAAATATTAACTTCGCCAATTCAAGCCTAAATCTACTACGAACCTCCAAAACTCCTTCCTATCATGATCCTAAGTCATAAATAACCTCCTGACGCTAACCGAACCATCGAAACTCAGATCTGAGTCCTCTAACACATAAGTCATTATCCGGTTGACTTTTCCAACTTAAGCTTCCTTAAAAGAGACTAAGTGTCTCAAACCTTACCAATAATCATTCCGGAATGACTCCAAATTCTGTACACATATCACATTTGATATTACAGACCTACTCCAACTTTCAGACTCAAAATCTGACCCCGATATCAAAAAGTCAACTCTCGATCTAACTTCTCAAAAACCTTCAAATTTCTAACTTTAGCCAAATGACTCCAAAATGACCCTTGGACCTCATAATTCACTTCCGTTCGTGCTCCCAACACTAGAATCGCCATACAGAGCTTTCCCAGACTTGATTCCTAAACGGATATCGATAACACTGATATACACTTCAACCCAAATTTATGAAATTCTTTCAAAAATGCCAACTTTCACAATAGGTGCTGAAATGTTCCCGGATCTTCCAAAACCCGAACCAGACATATGCCCAAGTCCGAAATCATCATACAAACCTGCTGGACCTTTGAATCCCGATTTTGAAGTCGTTCACTCAAAAATTAAATGTTAATCAATTCGTTCAACTTAAAGCTTCCGAAATGAGAATTCTTTCTCCAAATCAACTCCAAATTTCCTGGAATTCAATTCCAACCACGCGTACAAGTCATAATACCTCAAGTAAAGTTCCTCATGGCCTTAAACTGTTGAACAACATGCTAGAGCTCAAAACGACCGGCCGGGCCATTACATTAGGTTCATTCTTCTGATGCCTCTTTAGAATACAAGAGTTCGAGCATCTATCACTTCTAGCTTTCCTGTATCTTTGCTCATGCCTGCTAAAACTCATGCCTCTTCAACTATTCTTTGCCAACTGTCATTCCTTTACCAATCCACGTGTCATAACATGTAACCACATAATTAACTCGACATATTAATTCAATTTTCCCAATACAGTAAAATCTCACATCGGGCTCTTAAAGGGATAGAAGGTCTCCTTATTCTTCCTCGAGTAGTTTTTTATCTTGAGCAACCTTTTGGGATTGAGTGTAATGACCCGACCGGTCATTTTGAGTTTTTACATTTTGCTTGCCAGTTCTCGGGCATGACTTTCCCCGTGTAATGTATTATGACTTATGTAAATAGTTGGTTTTTATTTTCAGGGTAATCAGAAAGAATTTGGAAGAACATTTCTCAGTTTGAAGCTTGAAATTGAAAGGTTTGACCAAGTTTTGACATATTGGTAAACGACCTTGAAATTTGGATTTTATGGCTCGGATAGCTTCGTTAGGTGATTTGGAACGTAGGAGTATGTCCAGAATATTTTTGTAATGTCCGGTGTAGAATTAGGCTTGAATTGGTGAAAGTTAGTTTTTGGCGTTTTTCAATTGATAGGTGAGATTTTGATATAGAGGTCGGAATTGAATTCTAGAAGTTGCAGTAGCTTCGTTATGTCATTTGGGATGTGTGTGCAAAATTTTAGGTCATTCAGATATTTGAACCTTAGGCTTGAATTCGGTGTGTTTCGGTTGTTTTGATATTGTTTGAGGTGTTTTGAAGATTGGTACAGGTTTGAATAAGGGTATGGGATATGATTGTGCCTTTGGTTGAGGTCCCAAGGGCCACGGGTGAGTTTCGGGTGGTCAATCGGTCCATTCCATGAAGTTAGAACCCACAGAAAATTGCGGGTCAGCGCTGAAGAAAATTGACCTTCGCATTCACGAGAGGGTGTGTCACACCTCCTTTTTTACACACATATCCCGAAGGATAAATGTATAAGGAAGTTTTTTCAATTTAAGTGACATTATTCTAAATGGGATTATTTATTTATTTTTAGAGTCGCCACTTGGGATAGGATTGGCTTTTGGTGTCCCAAGTCACCGGTTTAACTTAAATCCCAAATCGAGGAAACTTTCGACTTCCCAATTGGAGTCTACGAACCAGAAATTCTAAATAAGGAATTCTGTTGACCCGAGGGAAGGTGTTAGGCACCCCTGGATCCTGTGGTTCTAGCACAGTCTCTTAAATTATTATAAATGGCTAAAATATAATTTTTTTATACACGTCATCCTTAAGTGCATTTTTTAGAATTATTTAACCGCTTTTAGTTAAAAAAATTTAAGAAAGTGAACGTCGTTTAAAAATGTATTTTCGGATCATGTCACATGAAGTGCACCCGGATCCTCGACAAATTCTTGTTCGACATTTTTGGATTTGGATTTGGGTCGCATGAAATGCACACCCATATTTAGGAAAGTAAAATTAAAAGCATGCCTAAAGTGACTAACGTCTTTTTAACTTTGCGAAGGGCCGCGAAATTCGCTAAACGGCACGCTCCGAATGCTAAGTATTTTTAATTAATCAGGGTGCCGCAATTTGTTTATTTTGTTTGGTAGGGCTCGTCTCACTTTTATTATTTAAAGGCGATCCTAAAGCAGCTACGATTTTCCATTTATTAATTATCTCTAAAAGGGCTAATTAATTGGCATGTATAAATTCAAGCCTCAAATTCAAGTCCGAATTCAAACAAAAGGGAGGAACCTTTTAATTTGAACCCGCCACCTAATTTAAAACCCAAATTTATATTAGCGAATTAATACCCCATATTGCTAATATAATTTAAAGAATTTTGACTTATAGCAATGTTGGGCCTTGAAACTTTGGCCCAAGCTGGTAAGCTGTCAGCTTGTGAAATCCAAACAGATACAATGCCCACGTTAGGCCTCTGAAAGGCTGGCCCATGATTTGGCCACAGTTTATGAAAGTGAACATGAGTGGGCTCATAATGAGCCCCAACATCAATACCAATCATGCTCAGGATCTGCTAACACATGCGTAATTATGCAAATAAATTGCTGATTTTGAATGTGATCATAATGCAATAGGTTCGCCTGTTAAAATCTATAATATACTTTTCCTCTAGAAGGTGAAAGTTAACATCGTTTCATCATCTCTTGGACTTCAATTAACAGAAAAACTATAACATGAATGCTGAAACTAAGCTAACATAAGACTTGTAACCTAACTATCAGCTTGATATGAACATTAAATGCGAAACTGATTTAACAGACAACTCGTTAATTAGGCTTATGGAAAACAACTAAACACAAAATTTATGAGGCCCTAGATTTTCAATTATCCTAAATAATTATTATCACCACAAACTAACTAAAGGAATCTATGTGGTTCAAATATTATATCATTCAATATAGTCCAAAGTCCATCTAAATTATACAATCTAGGAACCACAGAGATACAATTCAAAAATGAACTAAATCAATTACAAACAGTCTATTACAGTTGAACAAACACATCTCAGGGGGTGAATGAACATTTTCATTTCAGCATTGCATTTCAAAGCCACATCAAGCCATGGTTGGAGCATGTACCTGGATTCTGAACAAAGTGAGAAGAAAAATTGGGGTCAACTATGCAACAGCAGTATACAGCAACACAATCAGCAGCAAACAGCTCACACAAGGCTAGTTTTTAACCCAAATCAAGCCAAAACACCCAGGGATGGGAGATAGAAGAATACAACAACAAAAATGACACAAAATCCACTGATTTCCACTCGAAGTTAGTTGAAATTAAACCAGGAATACTCAGATTACTTCAATACTTCAATGTTTACCCAAAGATGAAAATTAAGGTCTAGAACTCAAAAATCAGCCTAAAGGGATCAATTGAAACGCGGTTTTTGGAGTTTTTTTACGGTATTTTGCTTGTTTTTGGTGTTTTCTTTGAAAGGAATGAAAATCTACAAAAATTCTAACTATAGAATTCAGGTCTTTGAATCTCTTAGAATTTGAAATTCAAATTTTGGAGATTAGATCTGCAGGGCTAATTTCTATGGGGAAATTCAGAGTTGGAAAGGTTTTTGGAATTTTCAGGGCTCTAAAAACTTGTTAATCAAGGTACTAGCGATACCTTATATAGGCAAGAAATGGGGCAGAATGTTCTGGAAGTATTTTCCTATTTTTCTCCCTTATTATTTTCAGAAATTGGTTATTAGACCCTGATCTTATGACTTGCTACCCAAGTTACTACATTAAAAATGCAGAAACTTACACTAAGGCCCCCTTCTAGAAGGCCCTAGGGTGTTCTTCTACCTATGAAATACCTATACTACCCTTGTTTAAGTTCTAAAATTACTGATCCTTAACATGCTGGGCCATTTTCAATGCCTAAGCTACCCTTGAATGCCCCCAAAATTACTAACCCAACCACACCCCTTTACTTTAGTTGAAATCCAACTATAGTTGACTAAAGAGTGATTTATTCAGCTATATCCAAGCAGGTTCAAAACTATGGGACTGAATTACCAAAACTAA
>MU760971.1:35695-51805 GCA_026770625.1 Nicotiana glauca | reverse complement strand
AATTAGCATCAATTTGGACCGTTGGATGAGGGTGATGGACGATTGAGATTAACTGTTGTCAAAACGATGTCGTTTTGCTGAAGGGGGGAACTGGACCGGATAAGGGTGTGGATTTGGGCTGGTTTTGGTCCGAGTTGGTTGGGTTTCAAGGGTGTTAGGCTGGGATTTTCGTGAAAATGGCCCAAACATGGCCAGCATTTTCATTTATTCATTTTTGTGTATTTTACTTATATATTTTTTTTAATTTTCTAATTTAATTGTGTAAAATAAAAGACCCAAATTAAATCTAAGATGATACCAATTAACTAATTCCTAATTTAAGAGGAAACTAAATTCAAAAAATGTAAAAATGTTAAATTTAAAATTGTAAAAAGCTTATTTTTTATTATTTTTCTCTTGATTTAGTAATATTAATTGATTAAAATATAAAATCGAATTCTAAATGCAAGTATACTATTTTTGTACTTTTTTATGAATTAAAATGTACACAAAAATGCAGACAAGACCCAAAATCATGCAATTAATTCCTAAAAATTCAAATAATAAAAGAAAATTTCTAACTCTAAAGAATTTATAGGAGTAAATTCAGCGTGGCAAAAATCACGTGCTCACAGCTGCCCCTCTTTGCGCGAAGATACGAAGTGTTTTTGGGAAAAGATAAATGAGCACTATGAAGGATTTTTGCCCGCTCGGCACTCCATGAGAAGCATTTTGAAAAGCCCTCTGACCGAACCTTGCTTCAAAGGTTGCCTACATATCATTGGCTATAAAGGAATCAGATCAGTGTAGTTCTGGAAAGTTTGGTAGCTGGGACTATTAGGAGTTGTGACCTCACTGTTGTTGCTGCTGCTACTGCTTGCTGACCTCCTTATTACACCAAAATGAAAATCAAAGCCAAGCTAGCTATGCCTATCAACTATGAGTTACAAGATTCCTATCTATAATTTTTCTTGAAACTTGATCTTGAGTCTTAGCTGATTTGCTGTGGACTTCGATCTGAATCTTTATGCTCACAAGTTGTAGGTGTTTGCTTCTTCATGCAGCGTTAGGTCAAAATAGGATCAGCGGAGCTTGTGACTTCAATCAGGTTTTGAGCGATCCGCACCCTTACTTGCTTCACATTTGAGTTCATTTCTTTTTGTTTTTTTTCTTCTTTTCTTGATTCTGAATTGAGACTAATTTCATCTGTCATCTCGCACCCTGTGTCTTGAGATCGACCTGCATAAGATACAAAAACAAACAAACGAACAAAATTTTTCTGCCCCAGTTTTCACTAGGAAAATTTCGTGAGTTAGTTGTGCAACATATCTAACCAATCAAATTAGGATTGTGTAGGGGGATCCTCGATTTTTGGCCGAGATTTGGGAAGAAAAAGCACCTCGGTTTTTTGGCCGGGAGATCCTCGGTTTTTTGCCTAGGATTTGGAAAGAAAAAGATCCTTGTTTTTTGGCCTGGAGATCCTAGGTTTTTTGGCCAGGATTTGGAAAGAAGAAGCTCCTCGGTTTTTGGGCCGGGAGATCCTCGATTTTTTTCCGGGATTTGGAAAGAAAAAGCTCCTCGATTTTTTGGCCGGGAGATGCTCGTTTGTTTTCCCGGCATTTGGAAAGAAAAAGCTCCTCGGTTTTTTAGCAGGGAGATCCTTGGTTTTTTGGCCGGGATTTGAAAAGAAAAGGCTCCACGGTTTTTTGGCCAGGAGATCCTCGATTTTTTGTTCGGGATTTTGAAAGAAAAAGCTCATTGGTTTTTTGGCCGGGAGATCCTCGATTTTTTGGCCTAGATTTGGAAAGAAAAAGCTCCACGGTTTTTTGGCTGGGAGATCCTCGAATTTTTGGCCCGGATTTTGAAAGAAAAAGCTCCTTGGTTTTTTGGCCGAGATTTGGAAAGAAAAAGCTCCTGGGTTTTTTGGCTGGGACTTGGAAAGAAAAAGCTCGACGGTTTTTTGGCCGGGAGATCCTCGATTTTTTGGCCGGGATTTGGAAAGAAAAAGCTCCTCGGTTTTTTTGTCCGGGACATCCTCGATTTTTTGGCCGGGATTTGGAAAGAAAAAGCTCCTCGGTTTTTTTGTCGGGAAATCCTCGGTTTTTTGGTCGGGAAATCCTCGGTTTTTTGGCCGGGATTTGGAAATAAAAGGCTCCTCGGTTTTTTGGCAGGGAGATCCTCGATTTTTTGGCCGGGATTTGGAAAGAAAAAGCTCCTCGATTTTTTGGTCTGGATTTGGAAAGAAAACGCTCCTCGGTTTTTTGGCTAGGAGATCCTCGGTTTTTGGCCGGGAGATCCTCGGTTATTTTGGCTGAGATTTGGAGAGAAAAGGCTCCTTGCTACCATGATTTGTTTATCTTTTGGGGTTTTCATTTTTTTTCCTTTTTGTTTAGCAAAACGCATGAAAGAATTTTGGGGAAACTTCCTTTTTGGTCGTTTTCCTGCTGCAAAGCTATTTCAATGGTTGCGCATTTCATTTCTTTTTGAGTTGCACATGTTTCTTGCATGGTTGCTCTGAATAAGACCTGGTTTCAACAAATAACAATTTGTTAGTTTGAAACGGTGGTTGGTTTTGTGGCCTTGATCATCCCAATTGCTTGATCCCGACCCCTTTTCCGTTGAGAACTTTGCTGCTTGTTGGCCTTGAGGGTGAATCTCTTTTCAAACTGACCTGGTTCAACTTTCAGGATTTCATTATGACTCGCTTGCGTGGGGTCTGGCCTTTTTACTTTATTCTGCTCTTAGGACCTTTGCCTTTGACTTTCTTTCTTTTCAAACGTCTTTACTTTGGAAGCAATCAACCGCCATGGCCAGTCGGGATTGGACTGACGCATCCGCTGAGGCTGGGTATCGTCTTTGACTCTGACCAGGCGAAGCCCTGTGAGACCAGTCCTACCACCTTTTCTTTGTGAGAGTTATGGAATCAGAGTTAAACCGAAATGGATTCTAAAGAAAAAGTAGGCAAAAGGCAAGAAATGGGGCAGAATGTTCTGGAAGTATTTTCCTATTTTCCCCCCTTTTTATTTTCAGAAATTGGTTATTAGACCCTAATCTGATGACTTTCTACCCAAGTTACTGCATTAGAAATACAGAAACTTACACTAAGGCCCCCTTCTAGAAGGCCCTAGGGTGTTGTTCTACCTATGAAATACCTATACTACCCTTGTTTAAGTTCTAAAATTACTGATCCTTAACAAGTTGGGCCATTTTCAATGCCTAAGCTACCCTTGAATGCCCCCAAAATTACTAACCCAACCACACCCCTTTAGTTTAGTTGAAATCCAACTATAGTTGAATAAAGAGTGATTTATTCAGCTATATCCAAGCAGGTTCAAAACTATGGGACTGAATTACCAAAACTAAATAAAACTACAGACTTAATCCCAAATCATTCTTTACCAAACCATCAATCCAGCAAAATAAAAATATTAAACTAAACTATTAAACACAAATTAAGATAGAATCATCTCTATTATCAGTTAGGTTAACAACAAAAGAACTTAATAACCAACGACATTTCAAGAATCAAAACTAAAAATCTAAAAAAAATGCAGGCAGGTATAATACACTCAATTAACAGAGAATAAAATCCTAAAAAAAATGAGGACAAAATTAATTCCAGATTAATTACTGAAAATTTAAATCAAGATGAAGTAAACTACACAAATAATACGAGTAAACAGAAAAATAAAGAAGAAATAACAGGAAGTACCTACAGCGGCACCAAGGATGGTGAAGAAATACTTGATTTTCAACTGGATTAGACCTTAACCTAGTGTTTTCAAATGAAAACACAAGACTAAGGTCTACTACAGTCGAAAACCCTTACCAGCCCACGAAATGTTAAGGCCTGGTTCTTCAAAACAAATTCAAACAGTTGAGAAGGATAGGGTTTGATAGATTTGAAGCATTCTAGGGATTTTTGAACAAAACCAATGAGAGATATAGAACGAGGAGGTGCAGGAGGTGACATGGTATGAATTTGGGAGCTATTGGATGGATTAGGGTTTTGGCCGGATTTTAGATTTAAAATTCGAGACAATCGGCAATGAGTTGAGGGAAAGGGATTTGAGGGTTGGAAAGAGGAGGAGAAGCAGAGTATGTGGTAAAATTTTGGGGTAATTTGAGGCATTGCTGCCGGCGAAGGCGATTTCCGGCCGGCGGGGAGACGGTGGTCGGCGGCGGTGTTACAGAAGATGGGGAAAGGTACGAGGAGGATGGGATTTGTCTAGGGTTAGTGGGATTTTTTAGGAAACTTTTATTAAAAAAATTAGCATCAATGTGGGCCGTTGGATGAGGGTGATGGACGGTTGAGATTAACTGTAGCCAAAACGACGTCGTTTTTCTGAAGGGGGGAACTGGACCGGGTAAGGGTGTGGATTTGGGCTTGTTTTGGTCCGAGTTGGTTGGGTTTCAAGGGTGTTAGGCTAGGATTTTCGTGAAAATGGCTCAAACATGGCCAGCATTTTCATTTATTCATTTTTGTGTATTTTACTTATATTTTTTTTGTTGAATTTTCTAATTTTATTATGTAAAATAAAAGACCCAAATTAAATCTAAGATGATACCAATTAACTAATTCCTAATTTAAGAGGAAACTAAATTTCAAAAATGTAAAAATGTAAAATTTAAAATTGTAAAAAGCTTATTTTCTGTTATTTTTCTCTTGATTTAGTAATATTAATTGACTAAAATATAAAATCGAATTCTATATGCAAGTGTACTATTTTTGTACTTTTTTATTAATTAAAATGCACACAAAAATGCAGACAAGACCCAAAATCATGCAATTAATTCCTAAAATATCAAATAATAAAAGAAAAATTCTAACTCTAAAGAATTTATAGGAGTAAATTCAGCATGGCAAAAATCACGTGCTCACAACTGCCCCTCTTTGCTCGAAGATACGAAGTGTTTTAGGGCAAAGATAAATGAGCACGATGAAGGATTTTTGCCCGCTCAGCACTCCATGAGAAGCATTTTGAAAATCCGTCTGACCAAACCCTGCTTCAAAGGTTGCCTACATATCATTGGCTATAAAGGAATCAGATCAGTGTAGTTCTGGAAAGTTTGGTAGCTGGGACTACCAGGAGGTGTGACCTCACTACTGTTGCTGCTGCTACTGCTTGCTGACCTCCTTATTACACTAAAATAAAAATCAAAGCCAAGCTAGCTATACCTATCAACTACGAGTTACAAGATTCCTATCTATAATTTTTCTTGAAACCTGATCTTGAGTCTTAGCTGATTTGCTGTGGACTTCGATCTGAATATTTATGCTCACAAGTTATAGGTTTTTTCTTCTTCATGCAGCGTTAGGTCAAAATAGGATCAGCGGAGCTTGTGACTTCAATTAGGTTTTGAGCTATCCGCACCCTCACTTGTTTCACATTTGAGTTCATTTCTTTTTGTTCTATTCTTATTTTCTTGATTCTGAATTGAGACTAATTTCATCGGTCATCTCGCACCCTGTGTCTTGAGATCGACATGCTTAAGATACCAAAACAAACAAACGAACGAAATTTTTCTGCCCCAGTATTCACTAGGAAAATTTCATGAGTTAGTTGTGACACATATCTAAGCAATCAAATTAGGATTGTGTAGGGGGATCCTTGGTTTTTGGCCGAGATTTGGGAAGAAAAAGCTCCTCGGTTTTTGGGTCGGGAGATGCTCGTTTTTTTGGCCAGGATTTGGAAGGAAAAAGCTCCTTGATTTTTTGGCCTGGAGATCCTAGGTTTTTTGGCCGGGATTTGGAAAGAAGAAGCTCCTCAGTTTTTTGGCCTGGAGATCCTCGGTTTTTTTGCCGGGATTTGGAAAGAAAAAGCTCCTCGGTTTTTTTGTCTGTATTTGGAATGAAAAACCTCCTCGGTTTTTTGGCCGGGATTTGAAAAGAAAAGGCTCCACGGTTTTTTGGCCAGGAGATCCTCGGTTTTTTGTCTGTGATTTTGAAAGAAAAAGCTCATCGGTTTTTTGGCCGGGAGATCCTCGGTTTTTTTGGCGGGGATTTGGAAAGAAAAAGCTCAACGGTTTTATGGCTTGGAGATCCTCGGTTTTTGTGCCGGGATTTTGAAAGAAAAAGCTCCTCGGCTTTTGGCCGGTATTTGGAAAGAAAAAGCACCTCGGTTTTTTGGCTGGGACTTGGAAAGAAAAAGCTCCACGATTTTTTGGCCGGGAGATCCTCGGTTTTTTGGCCTGGATTTGGAAAGGAAAACCTCCTCAGTTTTTTGGCCGGAAGATCCTCAATTTTTTGGTCGGGATTTGGAAAGAAAAAGCACCTCGGTTTTTGGGTCGGGAGATGCTCGGTTTTTTGGCTAGGATTTGGAAGGAAAAAGCTCCTCGGTTTTTTGGCTGGGAGATCCTCGATTTTTTGGCCGGGATTTGAAAAGAAAAGGCTCCACGGTTTTTTGGCCAGGAGATCCTCGGTTTTTTGTCTGGGATTTTGAAAGAAAAAGCTCCTCGGTTTTTTGGCCGGGAGATCCTCGGTTTTTTTGGCCGGGATTTGGAAAGAAGAAGCTCCACGGTTTTATGGCTGGGAGATCCTCGGTTTTTGTGCCGGGATTTTGAAAGAAAAAGCTCCTCAGTTTTTGGCCGGTATTTGGAAAGAAAATGCTCCTCGGTTTTTTAGCTGGGACTTGGAAAGAAAAAGCTCCACGGTTTTTTGGCCGGGAGATCCTCGATTTTTTGGCCTGGATTTGGAAAGGAAAACCTCCTCGGTTTTTTGGCCGGGAGATCCTCGATTTTTTGGCCGGGATTTGGAAAGAAAAAGCACCTCGGTTTTTGGGTCGGGAGATGCTCGGTTTTTTGTCTAGGATTTGGAAGGAAAAAGCTCCTCGGTTTTTTGGCCTGGAGATCCTAGGTTTTTTGGCCGGGATTTGGAAAGAAGAAGCTCCTTGGTTTTTTGGCCTGGAGATCCTCGGTTTTTTTGCCGGGATTTGGAAAGAAAAAGCTCCTCAGTTTTTTGGCCGGGAGATCCTCGGTTTTTTTGTCTGTATTTGGAAAGAAAAACCTCCTCAGTTTTTTGGCCGGGAGATCCTCGGTTTTTTGGCCGGGATTTGAAAAGAAAAGGCTCCACGGTTTTTTGGCCAGGAGATCCTCGGTTTTTTGTCTGGGATTTTGAAAGAAAAAGCTCCTCGGTTTTTTGGCCGGGAGATCCTCGGTTTTCTTGGCCGGGATTTGGAAAGAAAAAGCTCCACGGTTTTTTGGCTAGGAGATCCTCGGTTTTTGTGCCGGGAATTTGAAAGAAAAAGCTCCTCGATTTTTTGGCTGGGATTTTGAAAGAAAAAGCTCATCGGTTTTTTGGCCGGGATTTGGAAAGAAAAAGCTCATCGATTTTTGGGCCAGGATTTGGAAAGAAAAAGCTCCTTGGTTTTTTGGCCGGGAGATCCTCAACTTTTTGGCCGGGATCTGGAAAGAAAAAGCTCCTTGATTTTTTGGCCGGGAGATCCTCGGTTTTTTGGCCGGGATTTGGAAAGGAAAGGCTCCTCGATTTTTTGGCCAGGAGATCCTCGATTGTTTGGCCGCGATTTGGAAAGAAAAAGCTCCTCGGTTTTTTTGTCTGGATTTGGAAAGAAAAAGCTCCTCGGTTTTTTGGCCGGGATTTGGAAAGAAAAAACTCCTCAATTTTTTGGCTGGGATTTGGAAAGAAAAGGCTCCTCGGTTTTTTGGCCAGGAGATCCTCGGTTTTTTGGCCGGGATTTGGAAAGAAAAAGCTCCTCGATTTTTTGGCCTGGAGATCCTCAGTTTTTTGGCCGAGATTTGGAGAGAAAACGCTCCTTGCTACCATGATTTGTTTCTCTTTTGGGGTTTTCATTTTTATTCCCTTTTTATTTAGAAAAACGCATGAAAGAATTTTTGGGAAACTTCCTTTTTGATCATTTTCCTGCTGCAAAGCTATTTCAATGCTTGCGCATTTCATTTCCTTTTGAGTTGCACCTGCTTCTTGCATGGTTGCTCTGAATAAGACCTACTTTCAACAAAAAACAATTTGTTAGTTTGAAACGGTGGTTGGTTTTGTAGCCTTGATCCTCCCAATTGCTTGATCCCAGCCCCTTTTCCATTGAGAACTTTGCTGCTTGTTGGCCTTGAGGGTGAATCTCTTTTCAAACTGACCGGGTTCAACTCTCAGGATTTCATTATGACTCGCTCACGTGGGGTTTGGCCTTTTTACTTTATTATGCTCTTAGGACCTTTGCCTTTGAATTTCTTTCTTTTCAAACATCTTTACTTTGGAAGTAATCAACCGCCGTGGCCAGTCGGGATTGGACTGATGCATCCGCTGAGGCTGGGTATCTTCTTTGACTCTGACCAGGCGGAGCCCAGACTGGTCCTACCACCTTTTCTTTGTCATAGTTATGGAATCAGAGTTAAACCGAAAGGGATTCCAAAGAAAAAGTGGGCAAAAGGCAAGCATAAGAGTTTAAAGAGAGGCATCCCTTTCGGGGGAAGAGAAGGACTTATCTGGGGTGCAGGCTGGCTTCAAATTAACATGACATGCTTTTTGGATTGGACGCCCGACCCGCACAAAACTTCCAGCTTCTCGTGAACCCATTGATCCGCATTTCAAAACAGGGAACTTTGCCAGGACTCTTTTAGTGATGAGATGTCCTCTTTTCAGCCGACATCGCCCTTTGCGGGTTTTCACCTATCGACCTCTCCCATTTCTCTTCTCACCGTCGCCCGATAGTGCTCTTTGCAAGTTTTTACTAAGAGGAATCTCTCATTTCATTTTCTCTACTCACCATCGCCTTATGGTGCCCGAAGGTTTTCACCGATAAGACTCTCTCATTTTATTTCTTTCAATTTGAATTCAGATTCCAACAATGATGTTTTTCACTTCCCTGCATTTTAGCAATTGATCGGAAGGACTTGGACAAGGTTTTTGGGGTACGAAGGATTTTGGGCGAAACTACAACTTTGGAACCATTTCGGCGGATTCATAGCCGAACCATCATATCATCTGCCCCAGTTTCAAACGTAGTTCAGGCAAATAATTTTTTTTTGTTTTGTTTTGTTTTTCTTTTCTCTTTCTCTTTCCTTTCCTTTTTTTTCTTTTCTTTTCTTTTTCTTTTTTGTTTTTCGATAGTACTTTCGGGTTCCAAAGAGGGTGAACAAAAAAGCATAACCGGCTCAAAGGGCTTACGAAGGATTGATAGTGTTTGGGGTAGCAGGAAGGAAAGCCTTCGTCATCTCAATTAAACAAAAGCCATTCACCACGGGATGTCTAGACATAGTACCTTTTTACTGCATCTGCATTGACTGCTGTTTCAGCATCATTTCCTTCAATGTCTGCCAGATACAGTGCTCCTCTCAGCAATATTATCCAGATGATGTATGGACCCTTCCAATTCGGAGCGAATTTTCCATTTGCTTCCTGGTTGTGAGGGGGAATGCGTCTTAACACGAGTTTCCCCCCTTCAAAATTCCTGGGACACACTTTCTTGTTATAGGCATGAGCCATTCTTTGTTGGTACAACTGCCCGAATGTGCCCTGAGTACACTCTTTTGTCGTAATGTACGGATCTTTCCAACCCGCGAACCAATTTTCCTTCAATTGTTCCAATTCTTTGTTTTATTTCCTCAAGGTCACCTTCTTTGCATTTCGACTCTTGATTCATGATTTCGAAATCTGACAGCGTTTTGGGATCTAGGCATGATGTCCGAAAGCATGTCATGTCATTTAAAGCTGCATTATTAGAGCTAAAGAGAAGAAATGAAGGAGAAAAAATAGCAATATCAGAAAGAATAAAGAAAAATGAACGATGAAATATTGATTTCATTTCTTGGAATTTTGAAGATAACAGGGTTCACATTCGGGAATTTAAAGACCAAAAACTACAGGAAACATCCGAGTTACACCCTGGAATAACTCGGGATGCAGAAAAAGTAGTAAGATGGGTCTACCGGGACTCTCGGCTGATCGGGAATGGCGTAGCCTTCCAGTTTTGGAGTTTGGCACTTGGTCCCATCTATAACACCTCAATGGTGCTAGTGCCCTCTCCCGGCTAGACCACATGGGTTTCGTAGAGCATTTTCCTCATTGCCTCACGTATTTCTTCACTTTTATACAAATGTACCACCTTATAATCGGCCATTTTAATTTATTGAAAGAACACTTCGGCTTCCTCAGCATTCACAGGCTTTTTAGGTGGGAAATGCCTTCTGGTGGCATCGTTTACTTCCTCTACATTTGAATATTTCTCAATAGGGGGGTTTTCTAGCAGCTCTCCCAAGATCTCTTTAACCTTATACATAACCACCTTTTGATTATAATTCCATGGTACCGCAGCAGGGCTCGTCATAGGCTTTTGTTGTACGCGTCCAATAATCACTGGCTCACCCAGTAGAGGTGGTTTGATTGTCCCTCACTCCACATAGGCTTGCTTGAGTACGTACATTTGTGTTCCTTTTTTCAAATCAATTTTCTTTTTTGGTTCTGTCTTGATGATTTTGCTCTTTTTTTCCCCTTCCTCTTACTTCGAGGCCACATTTGGCTTTCTTTCCCCATCAGCGATAGCAATTATAGCTTTTAAGGATGGATCAAACTCCTTATCTTCACAAATCATCCAGATTACTGGCCCGTTGTTGTGAGCAGGCAGCAGATTATTGGTCACATTCAGGACATCCTCATCCTTCAACACAATTTTCCCTTGCTCTATTAGTTTCTCCACCGTTTGTTCCAGAGCCCAACAGTCATTTGTATTATGGCCCTCTACCCCTAAATGGTATGTACACCCGACACCAGCTCTATAGGCAGGCGATGCCGGGTTTTGTCTATTCTGAGGAACCGACTGCAGTAGACCCATTTGGACAAGTTTCAGGAATAGACTAGAGTAAGATTCACCAGTCGAGGTAAAGTTTAGTCTCTTGGGTGGTTCCCAAGGACGGAATTTATTCTGCGGAGGTCGAGGATTATAGTGGTTCTGGTGGGGAGGCTGATTTCTTGGGAATGGAGGTTGATTTCTGTTGGCATGTGGCTGCGGTCGGGCGAAGGGTTGAGTGTTCATGACCGCATATGGTTATGGAGCATAGGACATTTCTTGATGAGGGTAATAATGTTGAGGGGTTCTTTCTAAAAACATGGGTCTAGGAGCTTGGTGTCTTCTCACACTCGAAGCCGCCATGGATGTTTCTTCTTTCGTCCTACCGTTTTCCATTCCTCCAGACCCGCCTTGGATGGCTTGGGAGGTTTCTCTAATAGTTGATTGGCTCAAAATTCTGCCTGTTTTCAGTCCATTCTCCTCCATTTCTCGGATCTTTATTGCCTCTGCGAAAGGCTTACCCATGGCAGACATCATATTTTGAAAATAATCTGCTTCCTAGGCCCGCAGGAAGACAGTGACCATCTCGACCTCATCCATTGGAGGCTTCACCCTTGACGCCTGTTCGCGCCACTTAATTGCATATTCGCGGAAACTCTCTGAGGGCTTTTTCTTTAGATTCGCCAGGGAGTTCCTATCTAGCGCAATGTCTATGTTATACTGAAATTGTCGAACAAAGTCTCGGGCCAGATCGTCCCATATATGCCAACGTGAGACATCGATCCATATACCACTCCGAAGCAATGCCAGTTAAGCTTTCCCCGAAATATGCCATCAAAAATTCTTCTTTGCCACCGACTCCCCGTAACTGATTGCAATACTTCTTCAGGTGAGTAATGGGGTCGCCGTGTCCGTCGCACTTTTCAAATTTTGGTGTTTTGAAACCTAAAGGCAAATTTACATGCGGGAACATACATAGGTCTGTATAGGAGACGCTCTTCTGCCCGCTCAAGCCTTGCATATTTTTTAAGCTTTGCTCGAGACTCCTCATTCTCTTTGCCATTTCATCATGTTCTGAGGCTTTAGGGGTTTTGTCCTGGACCAGTGTAAGCTCATATGGTGGCTGAGAGTAGGTGTATTGAGGATAATGAGGAGGGTCAGCCTGAAAAATGAAATTCTGGAATGTGAAGACCGAGGGGTCGAAATCATGCTTCGGTAATGATGGTTGGGTTGTTGCAGAGGATGGTGGAGCTGTGAAAATGTTGGGAGAAATTCCAAACGGGAACACTTGGGGGTGAACCTCAGAGGGTGTTCTGAAGAAGTTGGCGGTCATAGTGGGTTGCTCCAGAGGGATATTTGTTCGGCTGATGGGGATAGTGGTAACACCTCTAGATCTATAGATTAACTTTGAGAATCCGGGGATAGTGCTTGGGGGTTCCTTTCCGTTGTTCCAAGCATCCCACATTTCCATTAATCGCAGGCGCAATATCTGGTTTTCTTTAGCTGTGAAGGATTCAGAGGCCGGGACCCCAGAGATTGGGCTATCTTCGGGTATGGGGATTGCAGGCAGGGTCATTTCAGATGACATCTCTTTACTTCCTTTTGATCTGGTGAAATATCGGTGTGAGGCCAGCTTACCATAAACCAACCACGGTTTCTAAAACACTCAGCTGGATATTGACAGCAACAACGGTTAGTGTGAAACAAGTAAAAGATAGGTAACCACATTGGAGTGTGATGCACCAATACAGTTAAATGAATATATACATGTTTGCTTTGGTTGCATGTGTCATCCCGTCTTTTCTCTTATTCCTTTTCTCTTTTCTTTCTCTTTTTGTTTCATTCTCTCTCATTTTATTTTCCCTCTGTTTTTTCTTTTATTTTCTGTTTTTCCTTTTCTTTTGCCATGATTTTTCTCCTGATACCTTATTTTCTTCCTTTGTGTTTCTTTTTCTCTCTTGTTTTTCCTTTATTTATTTCCCTCGTATTTCCTTTGTTTTGATTTTGATTTTTCTTTTTGTTTTTTGTTTTTTGTTTTTTTGAAAGAAAGACTTTTAAAAATTCCTTTTCTTTTTATTGGAACTTTGAAAATTTTAGAAGTAAAAAGAAATATTTTTGTTGGAATTTTCATTCATTTTCTCTTTTTCTAACGTGAAAGAAAAATATTTTTTTTGGGATTTTGACTCATCCTGCACATTTATTTAAAGTGATTTAATGACTTATGGAAAAGTGGCTATTTTTCAAAATTTTATTTAAGAAAATAAAAACTCGATTTTGCAGATACAGCCTTTCAGCACTTATGGGAGGAAGATTTTAAGGCTGTGCCCGAAAACTATTTAAAAATGACTCAGGGTGGCTATTCTTGCAAAAACAGTCTTCCGACGCCCTTTTGGGGACATTGGGCTTATTTTAAAACAAGATTGGCATCACTGGATTTATTTTTGACAAAAAATTAAAATTTTGGTATTTTTGGCAGACTTGTCAAAATCAAAACTATTTTGACCAACAATTGTCTTTCTGTTTTTCAAATATTTTCTCTTTTTTCATTTTTCCAAAAATCCGGCAGCATTTCGGTACTATTTGGGTATTGGGGCTCTTTCAAACAAATGATTTCCCTCACTTAGTCGTAACACTGCTATTTTTTTACAATTTTTCACTTATTATATACAAGCCGGTCAACATGCATAGCCGAGCAAATAGATGCGCAAGTAGCACGTAAGATGCATCAAGATGGTCAATTCATTTCGGGTCACCTGTCCTAGACGGACCCAACCCGTATGTTGAGTCCCCTAAGTCAAATGCACATGATGTAAACAAACGTCCCATAAGGGATCCGGCATGAGGTCGAGTTATTCTAGGTTCAAATCCTGGGTATATGTTCTAGAGTGTGTACCCGAGCGGACAACTCAAGTCGAGGAGGGGGCTATGTACCAGGGACCCGCAAGATCGTCCGCCTTAGTAACTTGTCCGGCCTCTTCCTTATTTCAAGGTATGACACTAACAGAATAGGGAGTCTCAACCAGTAAGCACATCCCTGGAGGTGAGAAGAGAAGGGTTTCCACACAGTTTTATATATATAATTCCGATAATATCAAAGCGGTAAAGCACTTAGCACATTTAGCATGAAACATGTAGGAAAATCAGACAAAGCCAAATATAATAATTATACTAAGCTCGAATTCTTGAACCCTGAATTGGAATTCTGGGTTCGTTTCCCCAGTAGAGTCGCCAAAGCTGTCACACCTCCTTTTTTACACTCTTATCCCGAAGGATAAATGTATAAGGGAGTTTTTTCAATTTAAGTGACATTATTCGAAATGAGATTATTTATTTATTTTTAGAGTCGCAACTTGGGATAGTATTGGCTTTTGGTGTCCCAAGTCACCGGTTTAACTTAAATCCCAAATCGAGAAAAATTTCGACTTCCCAATTGGAGTCTACAAACCAAAAATTCTGAATAATGAATTCTGTTGACCCGAGGGAAGGTGTTAGGCACCCCCGGATCCCGTGGTTCTAGCACGGTCACTTAAATAATTATAAATGGCTAAAATATGATTTTTTATACACGTCATCCGAAAGTGCAATTTTTAGAATTATTTAACCGCTTTTAGTTAAAAAAATTTAAGAAAGTGAACGTCGTATAAAAATGTATTTTCGGATCACGTCACATGAAATGCACCCGGATCCTCGACACATTCTTGTTAGTCGTTTTTTGGATTTGGGTTTGGGTCGCATGAAATGCACACCCGTATTTAGGAAAGTAAAATTAAAAACGCGCCTAAAGTGACTAACGTCTTTTTAACTTTGCGAAGGGCCGCAAAATTCGCTAAACGACACGCTCCGAATGCTAAGTAATTTTAATTAAGTAATTAATGAGGGCCCTGCAAATTGTATATTTTGTTTGGTGAAGCTCGTCTCACTTTTATTATTTAAAGGTGATCCTAAAGCAGCTACAATTTTCTTTTTATTATTTGTCTCTAAACGGGTTAATTAATTGGCATGTATAAATTCAAGCCTCAAATTCAAGTCTGAATTCAAACAAAAGGGATCACCCTTTTAATTTGAACTCGCCACCAAATTTGAAACCCAAATTTACATTAGCGAATTAATACCGCATATTCTTAATATAATTTAATTTCACGACCCGGATTTTCCGCCATCGAGATCGTGATGGCGCCTAATCGTGGTAGCAAAGCCAGCCAACTTATCTACCTTGTTCATTAACAAAAACAATTATGTTGCCAATTTATAGCATCAATAATAATAGTAATAATAACTGCGAAAGTCTAATTTATAATTCTGAAACAAATACGGAGTAATCAACAATAACCTCTATCCAAGATTTGGTGTCAGATACTCATGAACTACTAAGAATATACTAAATACAAGGGTTTGAAAGAAACATATAAGATGTCTGTCTCGAAAACAATGAGGCAATAAGCTAAAAAGGAACATAAAGAAGAGACGCCGGGCCTGCGGACGCTGCAAGGCTACCTCAGTCTCGTGATAATGAAATTCTGCTCTCATACTAATGCTGCTGCTACTGCTCCTCAAAACCCGGACCTGTGCAAAAGTGCACAGATGTGTAGCATCAGCACCACCGACCCCATGTGCTGGTAAGTGTCTAGCCTAACCCCGACGAAGTAGTGACGAGGCTATAATGGACACCACATAAACCTGTGCAGTTATAAATATACAAAGGAATACTGAATACAAGGCAATTAACAACATGGGAGGGGAAACATGCTAAGGGGAGATACAATATCAACAGTAATCCCAAGTAACAAACTAGAACAGCTTAGGCTCACAATGAACAAGGAATCAATACTCAATACAAACACATGGCATCAATAACTGTTGATGCGTGCAACCCGCTCCACAAATATCGCTGTTGCGGCGTGCAACCCGCTCCACAAATATCACTGTTGCAGCGAGCAACCCGACCCATACCATTTATCAGGTATCACTGTTGTGGTGCACAACCCGACCGTCATATATCATTGTTGCGGCGCGCAACCCGATCCTCAATATTATTGTTGCGGCATGTAACCCAGTCCTTAGTATTGTTTAACAGTTTGGTTCCCCAAACAACAGTCACAATTAAGGGACATAACAATAAGCAAACAATTGACAAAAATCCCAGCAAGGGAAAAGAATCCAACAAGTTCAACCAAACGTCCCAGCAAAGGAATAATCAACAACGCTTTCTTTTTCTTACTTTTCTTATCTTATAATTCACTCTACCATTTTGAGCCAATGCTCCAAATCATCCAGTCATTTCATATACTTTCAATATTCGTATCACAATTCGAGCCAATGCTCCCAGGAATAAATAATTATTTTACCATTCACATGTTATTCACAACATATAGAA
>MU760971.1:4437-35278 GCA_026770625.1 Nicotiana glauca | reverse complement strand
AACAAGACTCAACTCATATTCCCTCAAGCTAGGGTTAAACCAAACACTTACCTCAAAGTCTTGAAATCCACTTAATCTTCAACTATCGCTTTACCTCGCGGTTCCACCTCCAATTTGCTCGAATCTAGTCACAAATTGTTCAATTACTTTAATAAACACTATATGAATCAATTTGAATGCATAAAAATGATTTTTCCAAGTATTTCCCAAAAATTCCAAAAATGCCCCTGGGTCCACGTGGTCAAAACCCGAGATTCGAACCAAAACCCGGTTACCCATTCCCCCACGAACTAAAATATGTAATTTGTTTTGAAATCGGACCTCAGATTGAGGTCCAACTCCCCAATTTATAGAAAACCTAGGTTCTACCCAAAACTCCCAATTTCACGCATGAAAATCCTTGATTTCAAGTGGAAAACATGTTTAATGATGTTAAAGATTGAAAGAATCGAGTAAAAATAAAATTACAAGTGATATGGGATGAACTCTGCCCTTGAAAAATCGCCTATGGTGTTTGGGTTTAGAAAGAATGGTGAAAAGAGATAAATTTTCGACTAAGTATAAAAATTGTTGGGCTGCGGATATGGCAATTGCGAAAAACACAGGCTTGGGAATTGCAATATTTTGGTTCGCATTTGCGAACACTGGGCCTGGGTGCAGACTTCGCATTGGCGAAGCTTGATCGCATTTGTGATCTGGTCCCCTCCACTTTTGCGGTCAATTTGATCGCATTTGCGATCTGGCCCAGTTTTCCCCTGATTTGCATTTGCGAGGAAGAAGATCGCATTTGCGATCCCATGCAAAAATCCCTAGCTTCGCAATTGCAATTCAATGTTCGCATTTGCAAACTCGCAATTGTGAGCCCTATCTTCGCATTTTCGAAGATCACAGAAGCCAGCATACCTGATTTTCAAAAACATGAGAAATGCAACTCGTGGCCTATCCAAAACTCACCCGAGCCCTCGGGGCTCCAAACCAAACATGCACATAACCTCAAAAACATCCTACAGACTTGCTTGCACGATCAAATTGCCAAAATAACATCATTTACATAGAATCAAGCCTCAAAACTCATGATTTTTCTTCTAAAATTCATAAACTTTCAAACTTGGAACTTATAATCCGAAACACGTCAAACTACGTCCGATTTTGACCAAACTTCACAGAAATCGCTTAAACAATATATAAGACTTGTACTGGGCGTCAGAACCAAAATACGAGCCCGATACCACATTCTTTTAATAAATTTTCATTTCTAATTTCCTTAATAATTTCCGAAAAATAATTTCACAGAAAAATTCATATCTCGGGCTCTAGACCTCCGAATTCGACTCCTGGAACATGCCCGAGTCCGATATTTTACTACGGACCTTCCGAGACCGTCCAATCTAGGGTCCGGGTCCGTTTACCAAAAATGTTGACCAAAGTCAACTATAATAGTATTAATATAAAAATTCTTCAAATTTTTCACAGAATTCACATATTTCAACATAAAAGCTTTTCGGTTATGCGGCCAAACTGCGTACGCAAATCTAGGCAAGTAAAAATGAGGTTTTCAAGGCCTTGGAAGCACTGAATGAGTGAGGAAACAGGTGATGACCCTTTGGGTCGTCACATCCTCCACCTTTAAAACAACCGTTCATCCTCGAACGGACAAAAGAAAGAAGTACCTGAGTCTTGGAACAGAAGTGTATAACGACTCCGCATATCAGACTCACACTCCCAGGTCGAGGCCTCAGGGGGCTCACCTCTCCACTAAATATGAACAAAGGGAAAACTCCTAGATCTCAACTGACGAACTTGCCGGTATAAAATAGCTACCAGCTCCTCCTCATATGATAAATCCTTGTCCAATTGGACAGTGCTAAAATCTAACACATGTGTAGGATCGCTGTGATACCGCCGAAGCATAGATACACGAAAAACTGGATGCACGATTGATAAGCTAGGTGGCAATACAAGTCTATAAGCCACCTCTCCCACTCGATCAAGAATCTCAAACGGACCAATGTACCTAGGGCTAAGCTTGACCTTCTTTCCGAACCTCATTACGCCCTTCATAGGCGACACCCGGAGCAATACCTGCTCACCAACCATAAAATCTACATCTCAGACCTTACGGTCTGCATAACTCTTCTGCCTAGACCGAGCTGAACACAACCTCTCCTGAATGATCTTGACCTTATCTAAGGCCTCCTGAATTAAGTCTGTACCCAATAATAGAGCCTCTCCCGGCTCAAACCATCTGACTGGAGACCGACATCGCCTACCATACAAAGCCTCATATGGAGCCATCTGAATGCTGGACTAGTAGCTATTGTTGTAGGAAAACTCTGCTAAGGGAAAAAACTGGTCCCACGAGCCTCCAAAGTCAATGACACAAGCTCGGAGCATATCCTCCAAAATTAGAATAGTCTGCTCGGACTAGCCGTCCGTCTGAGGATGGAACACTGTGCTCAACTGAACCTGGGTACCTAACTCTTGCTGAACCGTTCTCCAGAAGCGCGAGGTAAACTGCGTACCCCGATCTGAAATGATGGATACCGGTACACCATGAAGGCAAACAATCTCCTGGATATAAATCTCAGCCAACCTCTCAGATGAATAGGAGACTGCCACTGGAATGAAATGCGCTGACTTGGTCAGCCTATCCACTATGACCCAAATAGCAGCAAACTTCTTCCGAGACAACGTAAGTCCAGTAATGAAATCTATGGTAATCCTCTCCTACTTCCACTCAGGAAGCTCGATCCTCTAAAACAAACAACCGGGTTTCTGATGCTCATACTTGACCTGCTGACAGTTAAAACACCGAGCCATATATGCAACAATATCCTTCTTCATCCTACGCCACCAATAATGCTACCGCAAGTCCTGATACATCTTTGCGGCGCCTGGGTGAATAGAATATCGAGAACCATGGGCTTCCGCTAAGATCAACTCTCGAATCACATCAATATTGGGCACACAAACTTTCCCCTGCAATCTCAAAACACCATCATCACATAAGGTCACCTTCGTGGCACCTCCACGTTGCACCGTGTCTCTCAGGACACACAAATGGGGATCATCAAACTGCCGACCATGAATATGCTCCAATAGAGAAGAACGAGCGACCGTGAAAGCCAATACTTTACTGGGCTCGGAAATATCTAATATCACAAATCGATTGTCCAGGGCCTGAATATATAAAGCAAGCGGTCTCTGGCCGACCGTGATATAGGCAAGACTACCCATGCTGGTAGACTTCCTACTCAATGCATCAGCCACCACATTGTCCTTACCCGGGTGATATAATATAGTAACATCATAATCTTTCAACAACTGTAACCACCTCCACTGCCTCACATTCAACTCGTTCTACTTGAATAAGTACTGAAGGCTCTTGTGATCCGTGTACACATCACACGTCACACCATATAGATAATGCCTCCAGATCTTCAAAGCATGAATAACCACTGCCAACTCTAGGTCATGAACTGGATAATTATTCTCATAGATCTTCAACTGTCTCAAAGCATAGACAATAAATTTGCCATTCTGCATCAATACTGCTCCAAGCCCAATACGGGAAGCATCACAATAGACTGTGTAAGGCCTTGAACCGGTAGGCAAAACCAACATTGGTGCCGTGGTCAGAGATGTCTTGAGCTTCTGAAAGCTCGCCTTACACTCATCTGACCATCTGAACTGGGCACCCTTCTGGGTCAATCTGGTCATGGGGGCTGCAATGGACAAAACCCCCCCCCACGAACCGACGGTAATAACCTGCTAAGCCCAAGAAAATCCGAATCTCGGTCACCGAAGCTGGTCGAGGCAAATTCTTGACTGCCTCAATCTTCTTTGGGTCCACCTGAATTCCCTTTGCTGATACAATATAACCCAGAAATGCAACTGAACTCAACTAGAACTCGCACTTCAAAAACTTAGCATATAACTGTCTATCCTTCAGAGTCTGGAGAACAACTCTGAGGTGCTGCTCGTGTTGTTCCCCGCTGCGGGAGTACACCATAATATCTTCTATAAAAACTATCACGAACAAGTCTAGATAAGGCCTGAACACTCGGTTCATCAACTCCATAAATGCTGCTGGAGCATTGGTCAACCCAAATGACATGACTAAAAACTCATAGTGACCATACCAAGTGCGGAATGCTGTCTTAGGGACATCAGATGCCCTAATCCTCAGCTGATGGTAGCCAGATCTCAAGTCTATCTTTGAGAACACCCTTGCTTCCTGAAGCTGGTAAAACAAATCATCAATCCTCGGCAGTGGATATTTGTTCTTTATCGTCACCTTGTTCAACTGTCGGTAATCAATAGACATCCGCATCGAACCATCCTTCTTCTTTACAAATAACACCCGCGCACCCCAAGGAGAAACACTAGGCCTAATAAAATCCTTCTTTAGTAAATACTGTAACTGGTCCTTTAACTCTTTTAACTCTTGCGAGGCCATGTGATATGGCGGAATGGAAATGGGCTGCGTGCCCGGAACCAGATCAATGCAGAAATCAATGTCCCTGTCGGGCGGCATACCCGGCAGGTCTGAAAGTAAAACCTCGGGAAACTCCCGAACAATAGGAACCGAATCAATAGAAGGAACTTCTGCGCTGGAGTCGCGAACATATGCTAGATAAGCTAAACACGCCTTCTCGACAATGCATCGAGCCTTAAAATAGGAAATAACACTGCGAGTGGCATGACTTGAGGTCCCTTTCCACTCTAGTGGGGGCCATTCTGGCAAGGCCAAGGTCATCGTCTTGGCGTGGCAATCCAAGATGGCATGATACGGGGACAACCAATCCATCCCTAATATAATGTCAAAATCCACCATATCTAATAGCAGTAGATCAACATGGGTCTCAAGACCCTCAAACACAACCACACAGGAACGATGCACCCGGTCGACTACTATGGAGTCACCCACCGGTGGAGACACATAAACAGGAACGTCCAAAGCATAACTAGACATAGCCAGACAGGGTAAAAAATAGGAAGACACATATGAATATGTAGACCCAGGGTCAAATAGCATTGACTCATCTCTAGACTTAGGGTCAAATAGCACTGACGCATCTCTATCACAAACTAGAATAGTACTTGTAATAACAACATCTGACTCCTCCGCCTCTAGCCTGGCTGGCAAAGCATAAAACCGGGGCTCAGCCCCACCTCCCTAAACCATATCTCTAGGACGATCGGCCACCGGCTAACCCCTACCTATGGCGGTACGATCTCCATCTCTACGGTCCTGACCTCTACCTTTATGATCCCTACTCCCGCCCCTAGCTGGCAGCGCAGGCTGTGGGTCAACCGGTGCCTGAATCATGGGGCAAGGACCCTGCTGCTGTGACTGTGTATCCCTTAATCTCGGGCAAGCTCTCCTAATGTGACCATATTCACCACACTCATAACATCCCCCTGTACGATGAGACTATCACTGACAGCCCGAATGACATCCACGAATATTCTGAAGAGGCTGTGCACTGATGGGCTGCTGATCAAAATACTGCCCATGAAAACCACGATCACCTGAGACACCCTATGAAGCCTGGAGGGCTGACTAAAAAGGCCTGGATGATAGGCCCCTATCATAAGAACCCCTGCCTCAAGATGAGGCACCACTGAATCGACCTGAGTGACGGGGCCTCTTGTCTGCCATATAACCACCCCCTTGTGGAAGAACCATCTCAATCCTCCGGGCCACATTGGCCGCCTCCTCAAAAGTAATGTCACTACCCGTCTCTCTGGCCATCTAAAGACGAATAGGCTGGATCAAACCATCAATAAATCTCCTCACCTTCTCCCTATCAGTGGGGAGTATGACGAGGGCATGGCGAGCTAGATCGATAAACCGGATCTCATACTGGGTGACCGTCATAGACCCCTATTGGAGGCGCTCAAACTGCCTCCGATAAGCATCCATCTGTGTAACGGGTAGAAACTTCTCCAAGAACAACTCCGAGAACTGATCCCAAGTCAAAGGCGGCGACCCTGCTGGTCTGGTTGAACAGTAATCCCTCCACCAAGGCTTGGCAGATCTAGATAAACAAAAAGCCGCAAAATCAACTACATTGGACTCCACAATGCCCATATTTTGAAGAACCTCGTGGCAGCTATATAGGAAATCCTGGAGATCCTCAGAAGAAGCTCCGCTGAATGAAGCAGTGGAGAACTTGGTGAATCTGTCCAACCTCCATAAATCATATGCAAACATAGCCGCTCCATCACCGGTCTGTGCAACTACCCCCGGCTGAACTGCCATAGCTGTCTGAACCAGTGGAACCTGAGTCTGGGGAGCTACCTGCTCCGGATTACGTGCAGTAGGAGTCCGGGATCCTCCTCCAACCTAAGAAGTGGTTGGTGCTGTAGGAAGCAATCCTGCTCGGGTGACACTCTCCATGAGGCCAACCAACTGGACCAAGGCGTCCTGAAGAACTGGGGTATCAATAAACCCCTCTGGGACCTGAGCTGAACCCACCGGAACTGTCTGGGTTGGGGCCGGAACCTCCTCGTCAAGGCCAACCTGAGGTTCTGCCACTGATGTTGCTGCTTGTGGCTGGGCCCTACCCCTACCTCGGCCCCTAGCGTGGCCACGTCTGCTACCCCTAGCGAGAGCTGCCTGGGGCTCGGACTGCTGATCGGTGGATGAGGAAGCGCGTGTTCTCGCCATCTGCGAAAGAAAAGAGTAGAAATTCAAACAGCATTTGAGAAACCAAATCGCACGACAAGAAAGAACAAATGAGAGAGTTTTTTCCCTAACTCAATAGACTCTGGGGAACAAGTACAGACGTCTCCGTACCTACCCCTCAGACTCTACTAAGTTTGTCCGTGAGTTGTGAGACCTATGTAACCTAGTGCTCTGATACCAACTTGTCATGACACGGATTTCCCGCCATTAGGATCGTGATGGAGCCTACTCGTGGTAGCTAGGCCAGCCAACTTATCTACCTTTTTCATTAACAAAAACCATTTTGTTGATAATTTATAGCATCAATAATAAAAGTAATAATAACTGCAGAAGTCTAATTTATAATTCTGAAACAAATACGGAGTAATCAACAATAACCTCTACCCAAGATTTGGTGTCATATACTTACGAACTACTAAAAATATACTAAATACAAGGGTCAGAAAGAAACATATAAGATGTCTGCCTCGAAAACAATGAGGCAACAATCTAAAAAGAAACATAGAGAAGAGACGCCGGGCTTGCAGACGCTTGCAAGGCTACCTCAGTCTCGTGATAATAAAATCCTGCTCTCGTACTAATGCTGCTGCTACTGCTCCTCAAAACCTGGACCTGTGCAAAAATGCATAGAAGTGTAGCATCAACACAACCGACCTTATTGTGCTGGTAAGTGTCTAGCCTAACCCCGACGAAGTAGTGATGAGGCTAGATTGGAAACCTGTGCAGTTATAAATATACAACAGAATATCGAATACAAGGCAATTAACAACATGGGAGGGGAAACATGCTAAGGGGAGATACAATATCAACAGTAATCCCAAGTAACAAACAAGAACAACTTAGGCTCACAATGAACAAGGAATCAATACTCAATACAAACACATGGCATCAATAACTGTTGCGGTGTGCTACCCGCTCCACAAATATCACTGTTGCAGCATGCAACCCGACCCATACCATTTATCAGGTATCACTGTTGCAATGCGCAACCCGACCCTCAGATATCATTGTTGCAGCGCACAACCCGATCCTCAATATTATTGTTGCGGCGTGCAACCCGATCCTCAATATCATTTTACAGTCTGGTTCCCCAAACAACAGTCACAATTAAGGGACATAACAATAAGCAAACATTTTATAAAAACGCCTGCAAGGGAAAAGAATCCAACAAGTTCAACCAAATGTCCCGACAGGGGAATAATCAACAATGCTTTCTTTTTCTTACTTTTCTTATTTTATAATTCACTCTACCATTTTGAGCCAGCGCTCCAAATCATCCTGTCATTTCATATACTTTCAATATTCGTATCACAATTCGAGACAATTCCCCGAGGAATCAAATAATTATTTTTCCGTTCACATGTTATTCACAACATATAGAATTTCTCCAACAAACACGGAGTTCACAACCAAGTCACGGTAATCACTTTATAAGGACTCACGGTCATGCTAGACACCAATGTATATATACTCGTCACCATGCCTATACATCGTACTCGATCACATAGCAATTAGCAACAAGACTCAACTCCTGTTCCCTCAAGCTAGGGTTAAACCAAACACTTACCTCAAATTCTTGAAATCCACTTAATCCTAAACTATCGCTTTACCTCGCGGTTCCACCTCCAATTTGCTCGAATCTAGTCACAAATTATTCAATTACTTTAATAAACACTATATGAATCAATTTGAATGCATAAAAATGATTTTCTCTAGTGTTTCCCAAAAATTCCAAAAATGCCCCCGTGCCCACGTGGTCAAAACCCGAGGTTCGAACCAAAACCCGGTTACCCATTCCCCCACGAACTCAAATCTGCAATTTGTTTTGAAATCGGACCTCAAATTGAGGTCCAACTCCCCAATTTATAGAAAAACCTAGGTTCTACCCAAAATCTCCCAATTTCACTCATGAAAATCCTTGATTTCAAGTGGAAAACATGTTTAATGATGTTAAACATTGAAACAATCGAGTAAAAATCAATTTACAAGTGATTTGGGATGAAGTTTGCTGTTGAAAAATCGTATATGGTTTTTGGGTTTTGAAAGAATGGTGAATAGTGATGAAATTTCGACTAAGTATAAAGTTTGCTGGGCTGCAGATATGGCAATTGCGAACCTTGATTCGCAATTGCGAAAAACACAGGCTTGGGAATTGCAATATTTTTGTTCGCATTTGCGAACACTGGGCCTCGGTGCAGTCTTCGCATTTGCGATCTGGTCCCCTCCGCTTTTGCGGTCAATTTGATCGCATTTGCAATCTGGCCCAGTTTTCCCCTGATTCGCATTTGCGAGGAAGAAGATCGCATTTGAGATCCAATGCAAAAATCCCTAGCTTCCTAATTGCAATTCAATGTTCGCATTTGCGAGCCCCATCTTCGCATTTGCGAAGATCACACAAGCCAGCATACCAGATTTTCAAAAACATGAGAAATGCAACTCGTGGCCTATCCAAAACTCACCCGAGCCCTCGGGGCTCCAAACCAAACATGCACACAACCTCAAAAACTTCATACGGACTTGCTCGCGCGATAACATCGCCAAAATAACATCATTTACATAGAATCAAGCCTCAAAACTCATGATTTTTCTTCTAAACTTCATAAACTTTCAAACTTGGAACTTATAGTCCGAAACACGTCAAACGACGTCCGATTTCGACCAAACTTCACAGAAAGCGCTTAAACAATATATAAGACTTGTACCGGGCGTCGGAACCAAAATACGAGCTCGATACCATAGTCTTTTAATAAATTCTCATTTCCAATTTCCTTCATAATTTCCGGAAAACAATTTCATAGAAAAATTCATATCTCGGGCTCTAGACCTCCGAATTCGACACCGGACACATGCTTAAGTCCCATATTTTTCTACGGACCTTCCGGGACCGTCCAATCTCGGGGATGGGTCCGTTTACCAAAAAGTTTGACCAAAGTCAACTATAATCATATTAATATCAAAATTCTTCAAATTTTTCACAGAATTCACATATTTCAACATAAAAGCTTTCAGGCTACGCGCCAAGACTGTGCACACAAAACGAGGCAAGTAAAAATGAGGTTTTCAAGGCCTCAGAAGCACGGAACGAGTGAGAAAATAGGTGATGACCCTTTGGGTCGTCACATTTAAAGAATTTTAACTTATATCAATGTTGGGCCTTGAAACTGTGGCCCAAGCTGGTAAGCTATCAGCTTGTGAAATCCAAATAGATACAATGCCCACGTTGGGCCTCTGAAAGGCTGGCTCATGATTTGGCCACAGTTTATGAAAGTGAACAGGAGTGGGCTCATAATGAGCCTTAACGTCAATAGTAATCATGCTCAGGATCTGCTAACACATGCATAATTATGCAAATGAATTGCAGATTTTGAATGTGATCATAACGCAATAGGTTCGCCTGTTAAAATCTATCCTTTTAAAATGTACTTTTCCTCTAGAAGGTGAAAGTTAACATCGTTTTATCATCTCTTGGACTTCAATTGAAAGAAAAACCATTACATGAATGCTGAAACTAAGCTAACATAAGACCTGCAACCTAACTATCAACTGGATATGAACATTAAATGCAAAACTGATTTAACAGACAACTCGTTGATATGGAAAACAACAAAACACAAAATTTATAAGGCCTTAGATTGTCAATTATCCTAAATGAGTAGTATCACCACAAACTAACTAAAGGAATTTATATGGTTCAAATATTATATCATTCAATACAGTCCAAAGTCCATCTAAATTATACAATCTAGGAACCATAGAGATACAAGTCATTAATGAACTAAATCAATTACAAACAGTCTATTACGGTTGAACAAACACATCTCAGGGGTGAATGAACATTTTCATTTTAGCATTGCATTTCAAAGCCACATCAAGCCATGGTTCAAGTATGTACCTGGATTTTGAACAAAGTGAGAAGAAAAATTGGGGTCAGCTATGCAACAACGGTATACGACAGCACAATCAGCAGCAAACAGCTCACACAAGGCTAGTTTTTAACCCAAGTCAAGACAAAACACCCACGGATGGGAGATAGAAGAATACAACAACAAAAATGACACAAAATCCACTGATTTCCACTCAAAGTTAGTTGAAATTAAACCAGGAATACTCGGATTACTTCAATACTTCAATGTTTACCTAAAGATGAAAATTAAGGTCTAGAACTCAAAAATCAGCCTAAAGGGATCAATTGAAACACTGTTTTTGGAGTTGTTTACTGTATTTTGTTTGTTTTTGGTATTTTCATTGAAAGGAATGAATATCTACAGAAATTCTAACTATAGAATTCAGGTCTTTGAATCTCTTAGAATTTGAAATTCAAATTTTGGAGATCAGATCTACACGGCTAATTTCTAGGGGGAAATTCAGAGTTGGAAAAGTTTTTGGAATTTTCCGGACTCTAAAAACCTGTTAATCAAGGCACTAGGGATGCCTTTTATAGGTAAGAAATGGGCCAGAATGTTCTTGAAGTATTTTTCTACTTTTCCCCCTTTTTATTTTCTGAAATTGGTTATTAGACCCTAATCTTATGACTTGCCACCCAAGTTACTGCATTAAAAATGCAGAAACGTACACTAAGGCCCCCTTCTAGAAGGCCCTAGGGTGTTCTTCTACCTATGAAATACCTATACTACCCTTGTATAAGTTCTAAAATTACTGATCTTTAACAAGCTAGGCCATTTTCCATGCCTAAGCTACCCTTGAATGCAACCAAAATTACTAACCCAACCACACCCCTTTACTTTAGTTGAAATCCAACTATAGTTGACTAAAGAGTGATTTATTCAGCTATATCCAACCATGTTCAAAACTATGGGACTGAATTACCAAAACTAAATAAAACTACAAACTTAATCCCAAATCATTCTTTACCAAACCATCAATCCAACAAAATCAAAACATTAAACTAAACTATTAAACACAAATTAATACAGAATCATCTCTATTATCAGTCAGGTTAACAACAAAAGACCTTAATAACCTACGAAATTTCAAGAATCAAAATCAAAAATCTAAAAATAATGCAAGAAGGAATAATATAGTCAATCAACAAAGAATAAAATCCTAAAAAAACAAAACGCGGACAATATTAATTCTAGATTAATTACTGAAAATTAAAATCCAGATGAAGTAAACAACACGAAAAATACGAGTAAATAGAAAAATAAAGAAGAGATAACAGGAAGTACCTACAGCGGCACCAAGGATGGTGAAGAAATACTTGACTTTCAACCGGATTAGACCTTAACCTTGTGTTTTCAAGTGAAAACACAAGACTAAGGTCTACTACAGTCGAAAACCCTTACCAGCCCGCGAAATATTAAGGCCTGGTTCTTCAAAACAAATTCGAACAATTAAGAAGGATAGAGTTTGATAGATTTGAAGCGCTCCAGGGATTTTTGAACAAAAACAATGAGAGATATGGAACGAGGAGGTGCAGGAGGTGACATGGTATGAATTTGCGAGCTATTGGATGGATTAGGGTTTTGGCCGGATTTTAGATTTAAAATTCGAGACAATCGGCAATGAATTGAGTGAAAGGGATTTGAGGGTTGGAAAGAGGATGAGAAGGAGAGTATGTGGTGAAATTTTTGGGTAATTTGAGGCATCGCTGCCGGCGGAGGCGATTTCCGGCCGGCGGAGGACGGCGGAGATACGGCGGGGGGACGGTGGTCGGTGGCGGTGTTACAGAAGACGGGGAAGGGTACGAGGAGGATGGGATTTGTCTAGGATTAATGGGGTTTTTAGGAAACTTTTATTAAGAACATTAGAATCAATATAGGCGGTTGGATGAGGGTGATGGACGGTTGAGATTTACTGTAGCCAAAACGACGTCGTTTTGCTGAAGGGGGGAACTGGGCTGGGTAAGGGTGTGGATTTGGGCTAGTTTTGGTCCGAGTTGGTTGGGTTTCAAGGGTGTTGGGCGGGGATTTTCGTGAAAATGGCCCAAACATGGCCAGCCTTCTCATTTATTCATTTTTGTGTATTTTACTTATATTGTTTTTGAATTTTCTAATTTTATTGTGCAAAATAAAAGACCAAAATTAAATCTAAGATGATACCAATTAACTAATTCCTAATTTAAGAGAAAACTAAATTCAAAAAATGTAAAAATGTAAAATTTAAAATTGTAAAAAGCCTATTTTTTGTTATTTTTCTCTTGTTTTAGTAATATTAATTGACTAAAATTTAAAATCGAATTCTAAATACAAGTGTACTATTTTTGTACTTTTTTATGAATTAAAATGCACACAAAAATACAGACAAGACACAAAATCATGCAATTAATTTCTAAAAATTCAAATAATAAAAGAAAAATTCTAACTCTAAAGAATTTATAGGAGTAAATTAAGCGTGAAAAAAATCACGAGCTCACAGGGTGCTCGCTGCAAAGGGTCAGTTGAGGAAGTTTGAAATTTATTCTTTGCATTCACGAGGAAGGCTCCGCATTCACGAGGGCTGTTTGATTATGCATCGCGTTTGCGAGGGAAGATCCACGTTCACGTAGAGGAAATTGGTCAGTTGAGCTTTAGGACATTTTATTCATCGTGTTCTCGATGGGCAGGTCGTGATCGCGATGAGGAAATTTATGGTCAAATTTGATTTGTGTTTCGTGGATGCGAGGCGTTGACCGCATTCGCGAAGAAGGATTTTAAGGCCTAGGCAGAATGTTTTAAAAAGTCTATTCTGCGACTTGGAACTCTTTTACACCATATTTGAACGGGAAAAGAGCCTTGAGGCGATTTTGTAGAGAAGAAATCATTGTTCCTCATTGAGGTAAGGATTTTGGACCCTAAAACTCAAATATTTGTGATTAAGGAATAAAATATGAGTGTTTAATTCATGAAAATCAGTAGAAAAAGGTGAAGTTAGGGCTTGAGCTTATGAGACCTTCTAGGGATGATTTGAGGGACCAAACGAACTCTGATTTTCGAGTTCTTTTTATGTGCAGACTCATGAGATGATGAAGAATATTTTGGTATAAAGTTTTTCCAGTTCTGGGATGTGGGCCCAGGGGACGGGTTTTGACAGATTTCGAGTTTTGTGCTTAAATTCGATATTTTTCAATTGGAATTCATTTGTTTAGAATAATTTGATGATAAAAATCTGAACTTGGTATATTTGGAGACTCAGAAGTTGATTCGAGAGGCAAGCGTGTTGCAGAGTAGCTTTTCGGGCTAGTTCGAGGTGAGTAATAATCTTAAATGTTGTCATTAGTGTATGAAACCCCGAAATTTCACAGCATACGGCTATGTTGAGGTGACTTATATGCTAGATGACAAGCGTGGGGTAGAGCACCATTAGGGATTGTGACTTTGTCCATCCCAAATGATTATTTTACAGTGTATTTGATAGTTAATTATTTAATATTATTATATTTTGGGTTAAATGCCATATGTGGGCTTAGTGCCAGCTGTTTGAACCCTTAAGGAAATATTCAAATAATAGTTTCCTCACTGATTGATTTCTTACTGGTGCTCAGTCATACTATATTTTACTATTTTAAAGACTGAGCTATATTATTCTGTTTTAAACACATTAGATAATATTTTCAAAGGTATTTGAGTTGAGCTTCATATTTTACTATGCCCTGAGGGGCTAATGAGATTCTGACTGAGTAAGGCCGAGGGCTTGTGCTGTGAGGATACATTTGAGTCGGGCTGCATGCCGCAACAGTGATACATTGATTATGATAATGAGGCTAATGGCTTGAGATTGTACGCCATGAGGTGGATTGACATTTATATGAGGTCGAGAGCTAGTTTATGATGCCGCGAAATGGCTTGATTATGCGCTTGGTCTGTAAGGGGCCCCTCCCGGAGTCTATACACCCCTAGTGAGCGCGGGTACCCATTGTGATTTGAGATATAGCCCGGGGGGCTGGTATTGTTCTGTGATATTGCCCGAGGGGCCGATTCTGTTGTTACTGTGCCTGAGGGGCAGTTGTTATAGCTTTACTTTTTTGGTTGTTTTCATGTATATTGTTAAATGTTTAAGAGATGTTTATGAAATTTCATTGTTTAATTATATTTACTGATTTTTATTCCTTTTGTAGCTTAATGTTGTTCCTTACATGTTTTTATATTACTCAATCTTTATTTATTTTTATTACAGACTGAGTTGAAAGTACTCACTTTACTCCCTGCACCTTGCGTGCAGATTTAGGTATTTCTGAACTGCGTTGCGGGTATTGGTTGCTCAGAGGTACAGTCAACGGAGTTTAGCAAGGTAGCTGCCCGGTGTTCGCAACACTGGTTTTCTCTCTCTCGATTTCAATAGACTGTATCTAGTACATGTTAGACTCTTGTTGTATTTGGACTTTAGTAAATGCTCATCACTAGTGACATCTCGATGTCAGGCTATGTTGGGTTTGTTTTACCACAAATTATACTGTTAGCTGCTCATTTTTGAGATTTTATCAGGTTCATGACTTATTACTTATTATTTTATTGCTTAAGATTGGAATGCAAATGTGTCGGCTGGCCTTGTCTTCACGAGAGGTGCCATCATGATTGGGTCCGGGTTTTGGGTCGTGACAAGTTGGTATTAGAGTCTAGGTTACATAGGTATTATGAGTCATGAGTAGGTTTAGTAAAGTCCTGCAGATTGGTACGGAACCAAAAGGCCATTCGACTTAGTAACTTGTCCGAGCCTCTTTCTTATTTCAAGGTATGACGCTAATAGAATAGGGAGTCACTGTGACGACCTGGCTGATCATCACGTGAGTTACCGCCCTGTTTCCCCATATTGTGTTGCTCTATGTTTCAATATCAGTATTTGAGTTGATCGGGTAGAATTGGATTGGTTCTGGTTGGAAATAAGACACTTAGCCTCTTGGAAGGAAGCTTGTTTTGGAAAAGTCAATCGGAAGTTGACTATATAGTTAGAGGGCTCGGACGTGAATTTTGGTGATTCGATTAGCTTCGGGGGTTTATTTGAGACTTAGGAGTGCGATCGGAATTACATTTGGAGGTCCGGTGTAGAATTAGGCTTGAATTGGCGAAGTTAGTATTTTGGCGAATTCCGGTTGATCGGTGAGATTTTGATCCAAGGGTCGGAATGAAATTACGAGAGTTGCAGTAGCTTCGCTAGGTGATTTTTGATATGTCTGCAAATTTTAGGTCTTTCGGGTGTCGTCTGGTCAGGTTTTTGATCAAATGCGTATTGCGCAAGTTTTGAAAAAACTTAGGCTTGAATTCGAGGTGATTTAATGGTTATAGCGTTGTTTGATGTGTTTGGAGGATTGGAACAAGTTTGAATAAGGTTTTAGGATGTGTTGGTGCTTTTGGTTGAGGTCCTGGGGGCCTCGGGGTGAATTTGAGTGGTTAAACGAGAATTTTTGAAGTTTGCTACAGGTCTGTAAATTGTTGTCATCTGGTATTTCCGCTTCTGCGAAAATGGACTGCAAAAGCGGTTCCGCAGAAGCGGGTATGAGGGCGCAGAAGCGATCTTGGTGCTTGAGCGGCGAGTTCCGCAAAAGCGGACCATTTCCATATCAGCGGGTCCGCAGGAGCGTGTGTGTAACCGCAGAAGCGGATAGTGAATCGCAAAAGCAGAAGCTGTGTAATTAATGAAAAATTGTATAAGCGGTCATTTGGCCGCAGAAGCGACCCCGCATAATTGGTAGCGGGACCGCAGAAGCGAAAAGGACTGTGCAAAAAGGGGTTTAAAGGTTTATTTCATCCGCGAGTTCCATCATTCTTCCTCCATTATTGAGCAAGCTTGAGAGCTATTGACGGGATTTTTAGAGAGTTTTGACTGGGAATTCATCAAAGGTAAGTTCTATAGCGTAGAAACATCATTATATTGAAGAATCTACCTTTAATTCATGGAAAAATTAGAGTAAAAATTGGAAGAACTAGGGCCTGGTTTTTGGAATGTAAATTTGGAATTTGAAAGGGCATTTGAACTCCGATTTTGATGAATTTGATATGTATAGACTCGTTGAGACGAGGAATCCGGTGATGTTAATTTCATAATTTTTTGAGAAGTGGTCCCGGGGCTCGGGTTTTGCCAACTTCGTGATTTTTGTTATTTTTTGAGTCTTTTTGATTGGATTATGATTTATTAGCCTATTGTAATGCATTCCTTGCGGTTTTGGTCAGATTCGACGCGCGAGGGGATCGATTTGAGGGGAAAAGGCTTGGCGAGCTAGACTCTTAGCCGGCTAGAGGTGAGTAATGACTTTAAAAGATGTCCTGAGGGCTTTAGACCCCGGATTTGCACAACTTGGTGCTGTGTTGAGATGAGACACGCATTTAATGACGAGCGCGTTGTCATTTACTAATGGGGACTATGACTTGGTCCAGTCTGAATAACATTTTACCGCATATTAACTATGACTTGTTTTTTTTTCACTATGATTTGGGCTTATTGCTATATTTGTGGCTTATTGCCGACTGTTTGAACGCCTTATGAGTTATCATCACTGTTCTTCTCACTATTTGAATTATTATTTGAACTCAGTCCATGAGATTTACACTGTTTCATGAACTCAGCCATATTTTACTCAAACCTGGAGTTTTAACTTATATTTGAACTATTGTTTGAGCTGCGTATGATTGTCACTGATGCCCGAGGGGATTTTGATTATATTTTTGGACTGATGGAGGCCGAGGGCCATGTGTGAGGATACGATGAGTGATGTGAGGAGGCTTTCAAGCCTCGAGTGTTATGTGAGGAGGCTTTCAGGCTTTGAGTGTTATGTGAGGAGGCTTTCAGGCCTCGAGTGTTATGAGAGGAGGCTTTCAGGCCTTGAGTGTATTGTGAGCAGGCTTTCAGGCCTCGTATTGATATTGTTCAGGCTTTCAAGTCTTATTGATAGCGCTTGGGTTGCAGGAGCCTTTCCGGAGTCTGCACACCCACAGTGAGCGTGGGTACCCATACGAGTGAGAGTGAGCCCGAGGGCCTGATATTGTACTGAGTGATTGCTACGGAGCCCGTGGGGCTGATACTGTACTGAGAGTTTGATATGGCGCCCGAGGGGCAGGTTACTGAGTATCTCTTATTGATTGAGAATAATTGTTTTGAACTATTTTCAAAGAGTTTCTTACTGTATTTCGCTGGTTTCTACTGTTTACCTGATTTTACTACTTGAAATAGCATAAATTATGCCTTTGTGGGAGTTCTATGTTCTCAGATATTATTTATTTTCATTACTCACTGGGTCGAAGTACTCACATTACTCCCTGCACCGTGTGTGCAGATACAGGTATAGCAAAGTTCGTTCCTGAGCGCTAATTTCCACCAGACCAGGCGGACCCGGAGAGACGAGGTAGCTGTCTGCGTCTACAGCCCCGTTTATTCCTTATCTTTTCTTGAATTACATCTATCTCGTACTTTGTTCTTAGAAATAGTCTTGTAGTGGTTATTAAACTCTGTAGTAGCTCATGACTTGTAACACCCCGATTGCGAGCTGGATTTGGGTTGGCTTTCTTGTTATCGCGGTTATGTCCGTATTGTTGGTTATGATATTCCTGCTTTAAGCTTATTTATGATAAATAAATGTTAGATATTTGAGGAGTTAAATGTTCTATTGGCTGGCCTCGTCTTCACAAGAGGCGCCATCACGACCAGGTGGGTTTGGGTTGTGAGAAGTTGGTATCAGAGCCTAGGTTACTAGGTCTCACGAGTCATGAGTAGGTTTAGTAGAGTCTCGTGGATCGGTATGGAGACGTCTGTATTTATCCTCGAGAGGTTGCAGAATCCTTAGGAAAACTTCACATTCTTGAAACTCTTGTCGTGCGACTTTGTTGATCCTGGAACTAAACTTCTGTGTTCTATTCTCTTGCAGATGGTGAGGACTCGCGCTACAGGATGAGGCCGTCGACCACCAGTACCGCCTACTGAGGGTACTAAAGGCTAGGGACGCGGTCGTGGTCGTGGTAGGGGCAGAGCCGCGAGGGCAGCACCTATTGCTCCACTAGTTGCCCCGGCTCAGGAGCAGGCCCCGACTACAGACATTCCAACAGCACCTGTTCAGGTACCGGCGGTGCCCATTGTGATACCGGGTCTCCAGGAGACATTGGCCCAGATTTTATCAGTATGCACTGGCCTAGCCCAGGTAGTTTCAGCCACTGCTACTGTAGCTACTTCTCAGGTAGGGGGAGGCAGTCAGACCCCCACTGCTTGCACACCCGAGCAGGTGATGTCGGGTTTATAGACACCGAGAGTAGCTCCAACTCAGCCGGTTGTATCAGTTCATGGCTTTGTGGTTCCAGCTATGCCAGACGATGAGCAGCATCGTCTCGAGAGGTTTTAGTAGGCGTCAGCCTCCAATTTTCAGTGGTGCTCAGGGTGAGGATGCCCAGGAATTTCTTGATAAGTGTCAGCGTATGCTTCGGACAATAGGGATTTTGGAGTCCAGCGGAGCAGCATTCATAGCATTTTAGTTCACTGGGGCTGCCTTCACATGGTAGGAGGTATATGAGCGGCGTAGGCTGGCAGGTGCAATGCCTTTGTCATGGCAGGAGTTCTCCACTATCTTTTTGGAGAAGTGGGTACCACAGTCTCAAAGGGAGGAGCTGCGTAGGCAGTTCGAGTGGCGTCGATAGGGAGACATGACTGTGACCCAGTATGAGGCGAGATTTTCTAAGTTAGCCCGTCATGCCTCCTGGATAGTTCCGACCGATAGAGAGAGGATCAAGAGGTTTGTAGATGGACTTAACTATCACCTTAGTGTTCTGATGACTCGAGAGAGAGTTCTGGGTATTTCCTTTGAGGATGTAGTTGATATTGCTCGTGATATTGAGTTGGCTCGCCATCAGGAAAGAGAGGAGAGGGAGGCCAAGAGGCCTCGAGGTTCTGGTAGCTTCAGTAGTGCCCCGTCTAGGGGTCAGTTTCAGTAGAGTAGAGGTCGTCCATTCAGGCCACCACAGTCAGCTCGCTTTGAGTATCGTGGGTCATCTTCCGGCCGAGGTCATCACGGTTATTAGTAGGGCCAACCATCCCTCAATGCACTTCCAGCTCAGGGTTTGTCACGAGCTCCATCTGTTCAGGGTTCCTCCAGACCGAGTGCGTCAGCCAGTCACTCTAGTGCACGGGGCTCCCTTCTCTATTCTCCAGCACCCGGGAGCTATTTTGAGTGTGGGGAGTTTGGTCACATGTGGAGGCAGTGTCCTCGGCGCCATGGTAGTCAGTCTCAGCAGAGGGGTCAACCCTCATCTTCTGGTCCATCTTCTTCTGCACCCACTCCGCCAGCTAGGGGTGAGGGTCAGGCAGCTAGGGGCCGCCCTAGAGGGGGAGGCCGATCAGGTGGTGGTCAGGCTCGATTCTGTACTCTTCAGGGTTGGTTAGATGATATTGCTTCGGATATTGTTATCACAGGTATTATCTCAGTCTGCCATAGGGATGCCTCAGTTTTATTTGATCCCGATTCTACCTTTTCCTATGTGTCTTCTTATTTTGCTCACCATTTGGGTACGACCCGGGGGTGCCTTGCTTTGCCTGTTCATGTATCCACCCCGGTGGGTGATACTATTATGGTAGACCATGTATATCGGTCGTGCTTAGTGACTATTAGGGGTCTGGAGACCCGAGTTGATTTGTTACTGTTGAGCATGGTAGATTTTAATATTATTCTGGGCATGGATTGGTTATCTGCGTGCCATGCTATTCTAGATTGTCATGCCAAGACAGTCACCTTGGCCATACCGGGTGTCCCGAGGATTGAGTGGAGTGGTATGACTGACTATGTTCCCAGCAGAGTGGTTTCCTTCCTAAAGGCCCAGCGGATGGTTGGGAAAGGTTGTCTATCGTATTTGGATTTTGTGAGAGATGTTGGAGCTGAGGCTCCTAGTCTTGATTCTGTCCCCGTTGTGAGGGATTTTCCAGATGTGTTTCCAACAGACCTGCCGGGCATGCCACCGGACAGGGACATTGATTTCGGTATTGATCCGGTGCCGGGCACTCAGCCCATCACTATTCCTCCCTATCATATGGCGCCAGCAGAGTTAAAGGAACTGAAGGAGCAGTTTCAGGAACTCCTAGATAAGGGGTTTATTCGTCCGAGTGTGTCACCGTAGGGTGCACCAGTCTCATTTGTGAAGAAGAAAGATGGCACAATGAGAATGTGCATTGACTACAGGCAGTTGAATAAGGTAACAGTGAAGAACAAGTATCCACTACCGCACATTGATGATTTGTTTGATCAGCTCCAGAGAGCAAGGGTATTCTCTAAGATTGATCTCCGTTCAGGCTATTACCAGCTGAAGATTAGGGATTCTGACATTATGAAGATGGTTTTCAGGACGAGATATGGGCATTATAAGTTTTTGGCTATGTCCTTTGGGCTGACTAATGCCCCAGCCGCGTTCATGCACTTGATGAACAGTGTATTTCGGCCGTATCTGGATTCATTTGTGATTGTTTTTATTGATGATATATTGGTGTACTCGCGTATCCAGGAGGAGCACGCTCAGCACCTAAGAATGGTATTACAGAGATTGAGGGAGGAGAAGTTTTATGCAAAGTTCTCCAAGTGTGAGTTTTGGCTTGGGTCAGTGGCTTTCCTGGGGCACGTGGTGTCCAGTGATAATATTCAGGTTGATCCGAAGAAGATAGAGGCGGTGCAAAGTTGGCCTAGACCGACCTCAGCCACGGAGATTTGTAGTTTCCTTGGGTTGGCAGGGTATTATCGCCGGTTTGTTCAAGTATTTTCTTCTATTGCATCGTCCTTGACCAAATTGACTCAGAAGGGTGCTCCATTTGTGTGGTCTAAGGAGTACGAGGAGAGCTTTCAGAAGCTCAAGACAACTTTGACCACGGCTCTAGTGTTAGTTCTGACATCAGCTTCTGGTTCTTATATCGTGTATTGTGATGCTTCGAGATTTGGGATCGGATGTGTGTTGATGCAGGAGGGTAGAGTTATTGCGTATGCTTCTCGTCAGTTGAAGCCTCATGAGAAGAACTATCCTATTCATGATTTGGAGTTGGCTACCATAGTCCATGCTTTGAAGATTTGGAGGCACTACCTGTATGGCGTGTCTTGTGAGGTGTATATCGATCATTGCAGTCTTCAGCATTTGTTCAAACAGAAGGATCTTAATTTAAGGCAGCGGAGATGGCTTGATTTGTTGAAGGATTATGATATTACCATATTGTATCATCCGGGGAAGGCCAATATAGTGGCCGATGCTTTGAGCTGGAAGGCGGTTGGTATGGGCAGTTTGGCATATATTCCAGTTGGGGAGAGGCCCTTTGCAGCTGATGTCTAGGACTTGGCCAATCAGATAGTGAGGTTAGATATTTCAGAACTGATTCGGGTGTTGGCTTGTGTTGTTTCTCAGTCCTCCTTGTATAACCGCATCAGAGAGTGCCAGTACGATGATCCACATTTGCTTGTCCTTAAGGACAGAGTTCAACATGATGATGCAAGAGATGTGACCATTGATGGTAACGGTGTGTTAAGGATGCAGGGCCGGATTTGCGTGCCCAATATGGATGAGCTTCGGGAGTTGATATTGGAGGACGCCCACAGCTCACGATATTCTATTCATCCAGGTGCCGCAAAGATGTATCGGGATTTGAGACAGCATTACTGGTGGAGGAGAATGAAGAAGAATATTGTGAGTTATGTAGCTCGGTGGCTCAACTATCAGCAGGTCAAGTATGAACATCAGAGGTCCGGTGGTGTACTTCAGTGCATGTATATTCCCGAGTGGAAGTGGGAGAGGATTACTATAAATTTTATAAGTGGTCTCCCTCGGACAGAGAGGAAGTTTGATTCGATTTGGGCGATTGTGGATCGGCTGACCAAGTCCGCGCACTTCATTCCGGTGTGTACTACCAATTCTTTGGAGCGGTTAGCAGAGATTTTCATCCGGGAGATTGTTCGATTGCATGGGGTCCAGTTTCTATTATCTCGGATAGAGGTACTCAGTTTACTTTCTAGTTTTGGAGGACTTTTCAGCGGGAGTTGGGTACACAGGTAAAGTTGAGCATAGTGTTTCATCCTCAGATGGATGGGCAGTCCGAGCGTACTATTCCGATATTGGAGGACATGTTGCGAGCTTGTGTTATTGACTTTGGAGGTTCTTGGGTCGATTTCTTACCTCTTGCAGTGTTTGCTTACAACAACAGCTATTAGTCCAACATTTAGATGGCGCCATATGAGGCCTTATATGGGAGATGGTATAGATCTCCGGTTGTTTGGTTTGAGCCCGGCAAGGCTAGGTTGTTGGGGACAGAGTTGGTCCAGGATGCCCTTGATAAGGTGAAAGTGATCCAGGAGAGACTACGTACAGCTCAGTCGCGTCAGAAGAGTTATGCGGATCGAAAGGTTCGAGATGTATTTTATATGGTGGGCGAGAAGGTCGTGTTGAAGATTTTGCCTATGAAGGGCGTCGTGCGGTTTGGGAAGAAAGGGAAACTGAGTCCGAGGTTCATTGTCCCTTTTGAGGTTCTTAGGAGGATTGGGGAGGTGGCCTATATGCTTGCTTTGCCACCCAGCCTGTCGGGAGTTCACCCGGTATTTCATGTGTCTATGCTCCAGAAGTATGTTGGGGACCCATCTCATGTGTTGCACTTCAGTACAGTGCAGTTGGAGGATGATTTGACCTATGATGTGGAGCCTGTGGCTATTTTGGGTCGTCAGGTTCAGAGATTGAGATCAAAGGATATAGCTTCGGTGAAGGTGCAGTGGAGAGGTCGGCCCGTGGAGGAGGCTACTTAGGAGACCGAGCAAGAGATGCGGAGCAGATATCCTCATCTGTTTGAGACTCCATGTATATTTCTTGACCCACTCGAGGACAAGCGTTTGTTTTAGATGGGAAGGATGTGACGACCCGGCCCGTCGTCACGTGAGTTACTGCCCCATTTCCCCCATATTGTGTTGCTCTATGTTTCAATATCAGTATTTGAGTTGATCGGATAGAATTGGATTGGTTCTAGTTGGAATAAGGCACTTAGCCTCTTGGAAGGAAGCTTGTTTTGGAAAAGTCAACCAAAAGTTGACTATATAGTTAGAGGGCTCGGGTGTGAATTCCGGTGATTCGATTAGCTTCGGGGGTTGATTTAAGACTTAGGATTGCAATGGGAATTGAATTTGGAGGTCCGGTGTAGAATTAAGCTTGAATTGGCGAAGTTAGTATTTTGGCGAATTCCGGTTGATGGGTGAGATTTTGATCTGAGGGTCGAAATGAAATTATGATAATTGCAGTAGCTTCGTTAGGCGATTTTTGATATGTCTGCAAATTTTCAGGTCTTTCGGACGTCGTCTGGTCGGGTTTTTGATCAAATGCGTAGTGCGGAAGTTTTGAAGACAATTAGACTTGAATTCGATGTGATTTAATGGTTTTAGCATTTTTTGACATGTTTGGAGGATTAGAACAAGTTTGAATAAGGTTTTTGGATGTGTTGGTGCTTTTGGTTTAGGTCTCGGGGGGTCTCAGGGTGAATTTGAGTGGTTAAACGATAATTTTTGAAGTTTGCTACAGGTCTGTAAATTGTTGTCATCTAGTATTTCCGCTTCTGCGGAAATGGACCGCAGAAACGGTTCGGGAGAAGCGCTTTTGCAAAAGCGGGTAGGAGGGTGCAGAAGCAATCTTGGTGCTTGAGTGGTGAGTTCCGCAAAAGAGGACCCTTTCCGCATCAGCGGGTCCGCAGGAGCGTGTGTGTAATCGCAGAAGCGGACTTGGGAAATCTCAAAAGCGGATAGTGAATCGCAAATGCGGAAGATGCGTAATTAATGAAAAACCGCATAAGCGATCATTTGGCCGCAGAAGCGGTCCCGCATAATCGGTAGCGGGACCGCAGAAGCTAAAAGGACTGTGCACAAAGGGGTTTAAAGGGTTTATTTCGTCCGCGAGTTCCATCATTTTTCGTCAATTGTTGAGCAAGCTTGAGAGCTATTGATGGGATTTTTAGAGAGTTTTGACTGGAAATTCATCGGAGGTAAGTTCTATGGCCTAGAAACATCATTATATTGAAGAATCTACCTTTAATTCATGGAAAAATTGGAGTAAAAATTGGAAGAACTAGGGCTTGGTTTTTGGAATGTAAATTTGGAATTTGAAGGGGCATTTGAACTTCGATTTTGATGAATTTGATATGTATAGACTCGTGGCAAGATGAGGAATCCGGTGATGTGAATTTCATAATTTTTTGAGAAGTGGGCTGGGGCTCGAATTTTTCCAACTTCGTGATTTTTATTATTTTTTGAGTCTTTTTTATTGGGTTTATGATTCATTAGCCTATTGTGACATATTCCTTGCAGTTTTGGTCAGATTCGATGCATGAAGGGATCGATTCAAGGGGAAAAGGCTTGCGAGCTAGACTATTGGCCGGCTAGAGGTGAGTAATGACTTTAAATGATGTCCTGAGGGCTTGAGACCCCGGATTTGCACAACTTCTACTGTGTTGAGATGAGACACGCGTTCAATGACGAGCGCGGGGTCATTTACTATTGGGGACTGTGACTTGGTCCAGTCCGGATAATATTTTACCGCGTATTAACTATGACTTGTTGTTTATTTTCACTATGATTTGGGCTTATTGCCATATTTGGGGCTTATTACCGACTGTTTGATCGCCTTATTAGTTATCATCTTTGTTCTCCTCACTATTTGAAATATTATTTGAACTTAGTCCATGTGATTTACACTATTTTATGAACTCAGCCATATTTTACTCAAACCTGGAGTTTTAACTGATATTTGAACTATTGTTTGAGCTGAGTATGATTGTCACTGATGCCCGACGGGCTTTTGATTATATTTTTGGACTGATGGAGGCCGAGGGCCATGTGTGAGGATATAATGAGTGATGTGAGGAGGCTTTTAGGACTCGAGTGTTATTTGAGGAGGCTTTCAGGCCTCGAGTGTTATATGAGGAGGCTTTCAGGCCTTGAGTGTTATGTGAGAAGGCTTTCAGGCCTCGAGTGTTATGAGAGGGGGCTTTCAGGCCTTGAGTGTATTGTGCGCAGGCTTTTAGGGCTCGTATTGATATTGTTCAGGCTTTCAGGCCTTATTGATAGCTCTTGGGATGTAGGAGCTCCTCCGGAGTCTGCACACCCACAGTGAGCGCGGGTACCAATACGAGTGAGATAGCATAAATTGTGCCTTTGTGGGAGTTATATGTTCTCAGATATTAATTATTTTTATTACTCACTGGGTCGGAGTACTCACATTACTCCCTGTACCGTATGTGCAGATACAGGTATAGCAGAGTTCGTTCCTGAGCGCTTATTTCCATCCAGACCAGGCGGACCCTGAGAGATGAGGTAGCTGTCAGCGTCCACAGCCCCGTTTATTCCTTATATTTTCTTGTATTACATCTATCTCGGACTTTGTTCTTAGATACAGCCTTGTAGTAGTTATTAAACTCTGTAGTTGCTTATGACTTGTGAAACCCCGATTGCGGGCAGGATTTGGGTTGGCTTTCTTGTTATCGCGGTTATGTCCATATTGCTGGTTATGATATTCCTGCTTTAAGCTTATTTATGATTAATAACTGTCAGATATTTGAGGAGTTAAATGTTCTGTTGGCTGGCCTCGTCTTCACGAGAGGCGCCATCACGACCAGGTGGGTTTGGGTCGTGACAGTCACGCCAGCGTGCACATCCCTGAAGATGAGAAGAGAAGGGTTTCGTAACAATTTATATACAATTCAAATAATATCAAAGCGGTAAAAGAAACATTTAGCACATTAGGCCCAAACATGTGAATAAAATCAGATAATAAATATAAGCACGTGATTTTTTCCCTATAGGAGAATTACTCCCAAAAATTCAAAACAAAATAGTTTTGTGTTGTATGTGATTTTCTGTGAATTTTGGTAATTTCTTAATTATTATTTGCATCTTTTGTCTTTGCATGTTTATTTGTTAAAATTAATATAAAACACAAAAATAATGTGGCATTTACACCTAGGATTTAATAGGAGTAATTTTCTTTGTTTTTGTTTTACAAAAATAAAAATCACAAAAATAATACACTTTACATTTAGCATTTAAAAGTCTAGTTGTATGATTTATCTTTGATCAATTTTTAATTACGTGTGTTAATTGTTAATAGAAGTCAATTTGATTTTTTTTAGGATTTTTAATGTTTTAATTAGGAATTAAAAGGAAATGAGGAGAATGAAAATAAAAGAGAAAATTAGGCTGGATCGCCCAAAAGCTGACGAAATTCGAAGGCCCAAACCAAACAGCCCCTAACCTGGCCCAAGTTAGTTGTCTCCGAGACCACTAAAACGACGTGGTATGGCAATGAAGTACGTCGTTTCAGCGCCAATGGATCCCAACCGTAAATCCATCCCCAATCAAACGGTTGAGATCATATCACCCTCGCCCGTTTGGAGAAACCCGATCCGTTCCCGCGCCCGGTCCGCCCCATCACTGAACCAAACGACACCATTTCCCCTGGATGAAAAGATCCTGGCCATCGATATCACTTCATCCAACGGCCAGGATCGAATAGCCAGCCCCGTATATAAGCAGCCAAACGCACCCCATGCCCCCCGTAGACAAACCCCCTCTCTCACGTCGTCTCTCTCAAAGCTCCAAAGACGGAACCCAACCCTCAAACCCTAGCCGCCACTAGATCCCCTCACCTGAACCCCGGCGGCAACAATGCTACCGGTCACAAAACTAACACCCTAAAGCCATTAGACCACCCTCAATCCAAATCCCTTACCTGTTTTGCTCGAATCAGACTGGAGCTCCTCGAATCTTCAATCGAAGATTCGAGCCAAAACCAACTTACATCAATTTGCCCTAAATTGATACCATACGCCCTTCTAACCGTGCTCATAACCACACCAAGTTTGGTTTGGCTCGAATCTAACCAGAAAACTCCGAGCTCCAAATGACCGTATGAACCCTAGAAATCCAAAGTTGGGTTTCCGGCTAGATTCGATAGGTGATTGAGGTCCAATGGACCTTACTCTAGGTGTTCTCAACTGAGAACACCCTGATTAAGGTTCGTGTGGCCTCAAAATGTTCCAAATCCAAGTTGGCCCAGGTCTTTTCAGATTTTTGATTTCACTCGAGGTATTTCTTTTCTTTCTTTCTTTCTTTATTCTATTTTATGGGTTTATTTGGTAATATTTCACCTTGTTCTGATTTTCTTGTTAAAATTCTCTGTTTCTTCTCCTCTAGACCTTTTATTTGGTCGCTCATGATTTCTGATTGTCTGTTGAGTATATGTGCCATAAGATACATATTCGCTTCGATTAGCATCGCCGAATAGTTAGTTTCGTATCTTCATGATTCTGCCTGGAAACTATGAATCACTGATTCATAGGTCGATTTTTGTTATCAATTATATGTGTTATAATCGATTAAACGAATATCGTCGATCAGTCATACATGTTATTTGTTTAGAACCATAGGGCCATAGTGTTGAATACTGATTAAAGTTCCATCCGACATCACTGTTTGAATGAGAATCTGTATTGTCCAGGATTGAATTTAGGATTTTGAATTAGTTGTAGTTGTATTTTACTTAGACAGAAATACCAAGGCTTAGTGGACTGCCACCCTGAGCATGTTTAAACCACTAGGGCAACCCATGATATACGAAACCCCTGAAACTAGTGGAACCTGCTGTTACAGCAGGACACTTACTAGTTCTTGGGCATCAGAAAGATTATTTAATAAGAAAAACCATACCTAGACAAAAAAAAGTGGAAAAGTAGGGGAATAATATGGGGGCTGGTCAGTTAAAACATTTTTAAAATAGGCTGAAGGGTGTTAGTTGGATATAAGAATTGAGGCTGGCATTAAGAATGGACAGGAGATTCTGGAGAGAAAAGGAGGCCGATATACACTCTAATATACACAACTATAAGATCAGTCTTAGGGGCTTTTACCATCGGTTTTAGACCTCTTGTACCATCAGTTTTGAGGAGTCTTAACCATCAGCTTTAGTTTCTTTTAGCCATCAGTTTTTAAGAGTTTTTCTGGCCATCATTTGTGAGAGTTTTGAAAGAAGTAGCTAGGAGATTTAGAAGTCAGTCTTCAAGAAATCCTGCCCCCAATAACACTGTTCCATTGCTTAAAATCAGAAGCAATTCGAAGCCTTGCATTGTGGCCATTTCCACACTTGAGTGTTTTAAGTTCACTGAAGATTCTGTTGGTTCGTTTGGTTTGGACTTTGCTATTTAGATCTTCTGGAAACTGCTATTTGGTCTGTTCTCAAGTTCTCTGTGGGTTGATTTCTTTCCTGAGATTTCAATTTGTTCCCTGGGTTGTATACTACTGTTTCATAGTGGTTTTGGTTTGTTTACTGGGTTTTATTGGGTAAATTGCTGAGTGTTGCTGGGTTATTGTTGTTGTATACTGGTTTGTTGCTAGGTTGTTGTTGCTGTTTACTGAGTTTTGTTGGTAATTGCTAGTTGGTTGATGGTGTACTACAATTATTTGCTGTGTTGTATTGCCTTTCGTGTTACCGCTGCTGTTGATCCTCCTTCTTCTTTATTTCCAAATATCAGGTACACAATTGGTACTCCCTGTAAAGCTGAGAATTGAAGCATGAAATACAAATGAGGAGCTGAAGCTCTAGGATTTATTTTTAAGTCATATTCTGAATTAAGTTGTATATGTACAGTAGTCAATTTCATCTGCTAGAATCATGTAGTCGCTTTAGTATGCATAACTGAGTACTGAGCTGCAGTAGTTTAGTGTGTAAACCCCATTCCTATGTATGCTAATTAGAAAAGAACTAATGATATAATATTCATGTCTTGCTATCTCCAGTTTGTTTCGTTCATATCCTATTTGAAATGCACATCAATTCTTTAAGTTAAATCGCTTAGTAGTTTGAATTACTTTTAGTTAACAACTTACGTATATAAATTTGCAAGAACAGGTTCCCTTAGATATCACTTTCATTTTTGCTTCTTAAATGTCAAATGAGTGTAGAAACAAGTAGTAGGCCCAACACCGGAATAGGCATGGCCCAGGTCCAGCTCGATGCCATGGACGCTGGGCCTGGCCCCAAAAATTGTTAAATGGACTGCCCTATTGTATAATTTTCGGCTTTAACAAGTTATGTTCAAACGCCCGCTTAAAATAAGTCTGGAGCATGTGAATTAATTAGGACCTTTATCCTCTTTCATTACAGAGACGAACTTAATAGAAAAATGTAGTTATTTTTAGGATTACCCTTTTAAAATAAATGAGACGAGCCTCGCCAAATAAAAAATGCAAATTGCGGGGCCCTCATAAATGTATATAATTAAATACTTAGACGTCGGGACGAGCCGTTTAGCGAATTTCACGGCCTTCCCCAAAATAATAATGCGCTAGACTCTTTAGGCGCGTATTTTAATAACATTACTTTCTTAAACTTGGGTGCACATTTATGTGACCAAAATCCAAATCTCAACAAAGTCGAAATGTGTTAAAGGCCACAGGCGTACTGGTACGGTGTGGCCCGAAGTACATTTTCATGACGTTGCAATTCTTATAAAATAATAATAATCAAAAGCGGTTAAAAATTAAAATTTTCACATAAGTTAAAGCATGTTATAAATCAGATAATAAGTCAAATATGACAGTTGAGCGACCGTGCTAGAACCACGGAACTCGGGAATGCCTAACACCTTCTCCCGGGTTAATAGAATTCCTTATCCGGATTTCTGGTATGCAGACTGTAATATAGAGTCAATCTTTTCCTCGATTCGGGATTCAACCGGTGACTTGGGACACCACAAATCTCCCAAGTGGTGACTCTGAATTGAATAAATAAGTCCCATTTTGATTGTCCTTTAATTGGAAAAACTCCCTTTACCACGCCCTTTGCGGGGTGCAGTAGCGCCAAAAGGAGGTGTGACAGCTCTGGCGACTCTGATGGGGATTGTTTTTTACCGTTGAAACCCAGCACTTCGGTTCAGGGTTTAAGAATTCGAGCTTAGAATAATTGTTGTATTTGGCTTATTTATTATCTGATCTTTATCATATGCTGTCTTAAATGTGCTACGTGTTGTTTTCTTTACCGCTTTGATAATTCTTGAACTGTGTATATAAACTGTCTTCTCACGCACCCCTCTGAGTCCTCTGAATACGACCTCAGGAATCGCGGATACGCGCCTCATTCTTTTTTGAGATAAAACCGGTGAACCTGGGTTCCCGGTGAAGGATTATTAATCACCCATATTTAAGAACGGGAAGGGTCCAGTAGTTAAGCCGGAAAAGCATTGCTCCCG
>MU760969.1:136663-159743 GCA_026770625.1 Nicotiana glauca | reverse complement strand
CAATCCAATTCTAATGCCTAAATATAACTTTCTAAACATTCTTCCAAAAATTCCAAAAATCGACCCCGGGCCCACTTGGTCAAAACACGAGGTCCGAACCAAATTTCGATCACCCATTCACTTACGAGCCCGAATATATAATTTGCTTTCAAATTCGACCCCAAAATGAGGTCTAATTCAAGAAAAATCAAAAAGCCCTAACCCTACCCAATTCTCTAATTTTCTACCTATTTTCCCATGTTTTAGGCCTAGTAATTCAAATGATATTGATGGAAAATAAAGAAAATGAGTTAAGAAACACTTACCCAAGAAACTTTGATGAAGAAATTCTCCAAGAATCGTTCAAATGCTATGGAGAAGAGAGGTTTTTGTGAAATGTGGGAATAATCCCGAAATGGGTTCTGTTTTGGGTCTTTAAAATCGTTGGGCACAATTGCCCTTCGCGTTCGTGGCAGGAGGGTCGCGTTCCCGAAGGGTATCTCTAGACAGGCCATCGCGTTCGCGAGCTAAGGGGTGCGAACACGAAGAGTAAAAGCTGGGAGTCCAAAATTTAGCCTACGCGAACGCGTGAGGCCTTACGCGAACGCGATGGAAGAGGATTGAAAAGCTTCGCGAACGCGAGAGCTTGATGCAAATGCGAAGAAGAAAATGAGGCTAGGCCCTCAGGGTCAAATAACACTATGTGTTCACGAGGGCAGGGATGCGAACGCGAAAGAGGAACAATCTGAAGCTTCACGAACGCGAGAGCTGGGTCACGAACACGAAGAAGGGGAAGCTAAAGCATCGCGAACGCGGGAGAATGGGCGCGAACGCGAACGCGAACGCGAACGCGAACGCGAAAAAGGAATGGTATGTGCATGTGTTGCAGATTTTCTGCAATTTTTCTATGTTTGAAATCACTCCGAGACACCTCCAAAATATCCCCGAGCCCTCGGGGTTCCTAACCAAACATGCATACTAACTCAAAAACATCCTACGAACCTAACCGTGTGATCAAATCACCAAAATAACGTCATATACAACGAATTAAGCCTTAAAATCCATGATTTCTTCCAAATTTCATAAAATATCAAATTTTCCATTTTAAGTCCGAAACACGTCAAACGACGTTTGTTTTCAACCAAACTTTACAGAAAGTGCTTAATTCATATATAAGACTTGTACCGGGCACCGGAACCAGAATACGGGCCCGATACCATAGTCTTCTAATCAAATTTCATTTCTAATTTCCTTAATCATTTATAGAAAACAATTTCACACAAAAATTCATTTCTCGGGCTTGGGACCTCGAAATTCGATTCTAGGTATACGCCCAAGTCCCATATTTTCCTATGGACCCTCCGGGACCGTTTATCCAAAATGTTGACCGAAGTCAAATTTATTCAATTTAATATCAAAATTTAGTATTTTTCTCACAAAATTGCATATTTGAGTTTCTGGCTGCGCGCCCGAACTGCGCACGCAAATTGGGGCAACCCTAAATGAGGTTTTCAAGGCCTAGGAGCCATAGAATTCAATTTAAAACAAGTGATGACCGTTTGGGTCATCACAAGATAACACTATTGGTAGAATGACCAGGAGTCCCTCTCTACTCTAAACGGGGCAAACCCGGCAAGGCTAAGGTCACGATCTTGGCATGACAGTCCAAGATAGCGTGGTAAGGTGATAACCAGTCCATCCCCAGTATGACATCAAAATGAACCATGTCCAGAAGCAATAAATCTACACGAGTCTTAAGACCCCTAATCACCACTATGCAAGAACGATGGACTCGATCTACCATAATAGAATCACCCACCGGTATAGACACATATACAAGGGCACTCAAGGAATCACTAGGCATGACCAGATACTGTGCAAAATAAGATGACACATAGGAGTATTTAGACCCTGGATCAAATAAAACTGAAGCATCTCTGCTACAAACCTGAACAGTACATGTGATAACTACATCGGAAGCCTCAGCCTCAGGCCTGGCTGGTAGAGCATAACATCGGGGCTTGGCCCCACCACCCTAAACGACATCTCTGGGATGGCCTGCTGTAGGTTGGACTCCACCTCTAGCTGCCTGACCTCCATCTCTAATACCTCTACCTCCACCTCTAACACCTCTACCCCCACCCCTAGCTGGCGGAGCGGGCGGCGGAACACCTGGTGCCTGAACAATAACATGGGAACCCTGCTGTTGTGACTGAGTACCCACTAATCTCGGACAAGCCCTCCGAATATGATCATACTCACCACACTCAAAGTATCCACCTGAGTGCTGCAGCTGAGAAAACTGAGACAGACCTTGGCGACCTGAATGACCACCCTGAAAACTCTGAAGCGGCAGTGCACTGATGGGAGCTAGTTGTGCACTATAGGGCTGTTGATCAGAATACTGCATATGAGAACCACAACCACCTGAAGCGCCGTGAGAAACCTGAAGTGCTGACTAGAAAGGCCTAGGAGGATGGCCTCTACCATACGAATCCCTACCTCCAGACCAGGCACCACTAAATCTGCCTGAATGATGAGACCTCTTGTCCGACCCATGACCACCTCCCTGCGACAGAACCATCTCCACTCTCCTGGCCACATTAGCCGCCTCCTAGAAAGAAATCTCCCTAGCCATCTGAAGTCGAATCGACTGAATAAGCCCCTTAATGAAACTCCTTACCCTCTCTCTCTCTCTCTCTCTCTCTCTCTCTCTCTCTCTCTCTCTCTCTCTCTCGGTAGGAAGTATGATAAGAGCATGACGAGCCAAGTCGATGAATCGGGTCTCATATTGAATAACGGTCATAGAACCCTGTTGGAGACGCTCAAACTGCCTCCGATAGGCCTCTCTTTGAGTGATGGGGATAAACTTCTCCAGAAATAGTTGAGTAAACTGCTCCCAAGTCAAAGCTAGTGATCCGGCTGGTATAGCCAAACAATAATCTCTCCACCAAGTCTTGGCGGATCTAGACAAGTGAAAAGTAACCAAGTCGACCCCATTGGTCTCCGCTATCCCCATGTTCATGAGAAACTCATGACAATTGTTTAGATAATCTTGGGGATCCTTAAAAGATGCACCGCTGAAAGTAGTAGTAAAGAGCTTGGTGAACCTGTCCAATCTCCACAAAACATCGGCAGACATAGTTGCCCCATCACTGGTCTGGGCTACCACACCCGGCTGAGTTACTCCAACTGCCTGAGCTGCTGGAGTCTGAAACTAGGGAGCCATCTGCTCCGGAGTGCGAGTAGCAGGAGTCTAGGCTCCTCCTCCAGCCTGAGAGATGGCTGGTGCAATAGGAAGCAAGCTTGCTTGGGTGACACTCTCCATAAGTCCCACTAGACGGACCAGAGAATCCTGGAGTACCGAGGTAGCAATAAACCCCTCTGGGACATGAGCTGGGCCCACTAGAACTGTTTGGGCCGAAACCTCATCATCAAAGTCAAACTGAGGCTTCGCCGCTAGTGCTGCTGCTCTGGGTTGAGTTATGCCCCTACCTCGGCCTCTAGCACGGCCTCGCTCTCTACCCCTTGTAGGAGCTGCTGCTAGAGGCTGGGCTGCTGGTCAGTGGATGAGGAAGCGTGCGTTCTCGGCATCTGCGGAAGAACAGTATAGAAATTCAATCATCCTTGAGAAAACAAACCATACGACAAGAAATAATAGATGTGAAATTTTTCCTAACTCTGTAGCCTCTTGGGGATAAATACAGACGTCTCCGTACCGATCCCTTAGACTCTACTAAGCTTATTTTTGAACTGTGAGATTCATGTAACCTAGAGCTCTTATACCAACTTATAACTGCCCGGATTTTCTACTCTTGGGAGTCGTGATGGCACCTACTCGTGAAATCTAGGCAAGTCGTGTATTATAGAACTACTAGCCCTTTTATTAACCTTTTTTAACAATTTAAAGCAACATGCACTCAATTGTGAAATATTAATGATAAATCAATACATACGGAAGACGTAATCTGATAACTTAGCAAAAAACTAGTACGACAATACCAACATACTCCTCCACCCGGAATCCGGTGTCACAGTGCCACAAACCAACTATGAATACTACATACAAATGTCTGGAAAGAAAGGTACAATTTGTCTCTGAAGTAAATGAAAACAGAATACATATAAAGATAAAAGAGAACGACGGGCCTGCGAATGCCTGCAAGACTATCTCGGGTACTCTGACTGGACTGAAGGCAGCCACCCAAAGCTACGGTCGAAAAGCTGCCGATCCGGGATCTGTACATAGTGTAGAGTGCAGTATCAGCACAACCGACCCCATGTGCTGGTAAGTGCCTAGTCTAACCTCGACGAAGTAGTGACGAGACTAGGACCGGGCCACCAAATAAACATGTACTGTTATATAATATGAAGCGGTAAATAAAACAGAAATAAACAAGTAAATATGGGAGGGGGTACATGATGCGGGGGATTATCAATACCAATAGTAAATTAAGAGAAAGGCACAAGAATAATTTAGAATTTACAGCAAAACAATAATAACACTATTGCGTCGTTAAACCCGATCCATATCATTTATCACTGTTGCGGCGTGCAACCCAATCCAATTATGTCATTATTGCGGCGTGCAACCCGATCCATTTATATCATTGTTGCGTCATGCAACCCGATCCATTTATATCATTGTTGCAGCGTGCGACCCGATCCAAATATAATATTGTTGCGGCGCGCAACCCGATCCAAATATAACATTGTTGCGACGCGCAATTCGATCCAAATATAATATTGTTACAGCGCACAACCCGATCCACATATACAATTCAACACCAATCACAACAAGAGTCCCGACAAGGGACCAATAAAAATACACTATCCCGGCAAGGGAATCGACAGTGTAAGTAAATACGTCCCGGCAAGGGAACCATCACTTATAACCAAACTTGTCCCAACATCTAACTATCCCAACTAGCACCAATACTCAATCATAAGTAATCTCCACGAAAGTAAACATAATCCTTGCTCAACACAGAGAATCAACAACTTAGGCATTCGTAGCAACTATTAAGAATACAATAATTTCATTTTAAGACTCACGGTCATGCTTGACACCAATGTATAGATACTCGTTACCATGACTATACGTCATACCCAACAAGTAACACATAGCAAATAGGACACAACTCCTAATCCCTCAGGCTAAGGTTAGACCAAACACTTACCTCGAACTTTTACGGTCAACTCAAGCCTCAAACACCGCTTTTCCTTTTTAATTTGGCTCCAAATCAATTGTATCTAGACATAATCGACTTAATAACATCAACAAACGCTAAACAATCCAATTCCAATACTTACTTATAGATTTCCTATCATTCTTTCCAAAAGGTCATAAATCGACCCCAGGCCAGCATGGTCAAAACACGAGGTTCGGACCAAAATTCGACCACTTATTCGCCCACGAACCCGAATATATAATTAGTTCCAAAATTCGACCCCAAAACGAGGTCTAAATCCCAATTATGCAAAAAGACCTAGATCTACCCAACTCTCTAATTTTCTACCCTTAGGAACATGATTTAGGCCTAGAAATCTAATGGGTGTTAATGAAAATTAAAAAAAATGAGTCTAAGATTACATACCTATGAATTTGTGGTGAAGTTCTCTTTCAAAAATTGCCCAATTTGGAGTTTGGAAGAAGAAGTTATGAAATTTTGGTGAAATCCTGTATGTTCTGCTACTGTTTCAAAATCACTGTACACGCCTTCATCGCGTTCACGATAGGCCTGTCGCATTCGCGATGAGTCAGGTCTAGGTGACCTTCGCGTTCGCGATCTTAGGCTCGCTTTCACAGAGCTTTAGCTCCTCGAGCCTTCGTGTTCGTGGGCCAGTAGCCGCGTTCGCGTAGTACAAATGTGAANAGGTCCCCCCCCCCCCCCACAACATCGCATTCGCGAAGAAGAAACTGGTACCTGAGGGAGTGGCCTTACGTGTTTGCAAGTGGGACCACACGAACGCAAAGTGCAAAACCTTTGAGCACTGAGACAGCAAAAACCTGCAAATTTTCATAAGTTCAAAAACCTCCCGAGACCTATCCGAAACTCACCTGAACCTTCGGGGATTCGAACCAAACATGTATACTGCTTCAAAAATACCCTACAGACTTACTCGTGCATTCAAATCTCCAAAATAACATCAACAACTATGAATTTAGCATCAAAATCATGAAATTACATAAGAACTTCAAATTTTCCATTTTTCTCAAATACGGTCTGATTCACGTTATTTCAAGTCCGTTTCTTATCAAATTTCTTAGACTCGACTTAAACCACATATAAAACCTGTACCGGGCTCCGGAACCATAATACGAGCCCGATACAATCAGATTCTAAGCACATTTCGTTTCCAAAACTCATAACTAATTCGAGAAAATAATTTTCTTTAAAAATTCATTTCTCGGGCTTGGGACCTCGGAATTCGATTTCGGGCACACGCCCAAGTCCTATATTTTCTTATGGACCCTCCGGGACCGTCAAATTATGGGTCCGGATATGTTTACCCAAAATGTTGATCAGAGTCAACTTAAATTCATTTTAAAGTCAAAATTCATCATTTTTCACAGATTTTTAATATAATGGCTTTCCGGCTATGCGCCCGGACTGTGCACACAAATCGAGGTGATGCCAAAAGAGGTTTTTACGGCCTCGAAATGCAGAGTTTATTTCTAAAACAAGTGATGACCTTTTGGGTCATCATAGTAAGAAAGTTGTAGATAAGTGTATACTGTATATTTAGTTGTATGAATTTTATGTTTAGTATGTATGAAAATTGTTGATAAGATATAAATAAGTTGCATATTATATAATTAGTTGTATAAAAAATTATTTTTAATTTATATTATATTGTAGATAGATTAATTAATGAATTGGAAGCTTTTAAGGTAGAAAACGAGTGGAGAAGACCAGTGGTTTTCTTCGTCAATAATATCAATTTCTTAATTACTTATTTGCACCGAACAACATATACATCTTCCTGTTGTTGCGGAAATCTTATGAGCAACTAACCTTTTTTTTGGATATGTTACCGGCGGAGACTGCAATATTAAACAAAAGAACTCGAAAAGGTTATTTTTTCCCACAAAAAAGTTGTGGGGGGTAGATGAGAGGGTGTCATTATTGTACTCATCTTGGAGTAATTTACTGACTCAATCAGCAAATGAACAAATCGTTTGGGTAAATCCAAGTTACCAAAAGCTTCTCACTTTGAGGACTGCAAGCTGACTGCAGAAACAAATATACGACTTGATACTCGAGTTCAAAAAGCTAGTTTTCTTCCATGGACTATATGGAAGGGACAATTAGATAACTTCCTTTTCACAGCACAAGACGAGAAGCTGCGGTATCATACAGGGGCGGATCTAGAGTATGGTATATGGGTTTTCGTAAACCCAATAACTTTTGCGTAGATCTTGTATTTTTGTTAAATTTTTTTGTTAAATATTTATAAATATTTATTTGTTAACCCGGTTATTATTGTATATTAATTTGATATTGCGATAGGAACCCATAAACTTAAAATCCTGAATCCGCATTTGATATCATAGGCATCAAACATTATCTGAAGGAGCTTATCCTCCTTCAAGGTGAAATAAGAGTATTTTAAGGTGGAATGTATATATTTTGTAAATAAAATTTGTATTGGTAAGGTAAACAACAAAACATGGATAATTTTGATAATAAAGTTTGAAATAGTATATAGGTACGTAAAAATCGCATAAAAGAATGTGTGATTGAAAGCTCTAACTCGTGTTCTTCCAATTTAGCAAATAGATTCTTCTCTCAAGCCAATCAAATAAGATTAAAATTTAGCCTTCGTTTATATCAAATAAAGGATGCAACGGAAGTGTCTTTTATTCACATACTAATAAATTTACCCGCACTTCGCGTGGTCATCAATAAATGAATTAATATTTTCTTTTATAATTTTTATTTAATCATTATGCATATAAATTTTGCATGTGCATAAGAAAATTAATTTTATATCTAACACTCTTCATGTCATTGATTATACAAACACTGGATAATTGGAACGAAGACGATCATACTGTAGTGAATTAGATGATTTGGAACACATATTTAAGATACCACTACAATCGAGATTTAGTTCCAAAATTGGTCATCATATGTCTCAAAGAACTTGTAAAAACCTGTACCAATTTTCTCTAGTGTTATAAACTTTTTTTTTTTTTTAAAAGAACACCTTTATACAAAACTATTCAAAAATCTATAAGTTATACAAAAGTTAATTCTATAACATGAAATATAAGAAATTTTCATTTACAGCTTAATCCTGAGTCCTGTGCCATCTTGTGACTAAATACTACTACCAAGCTAAATCAAACATACATAAAACAGACCTCAATGGATGACACCTTCCCCCAGCACATCATTCTTCTCGTAAGTTCTCTCAGTAGTATTGCATCTAAACTTCAATTAGCTTCTTTCGACAACAGTTTAATGGTAAGCTGGTCAAGCATTACTCTTTCAACTACTCAACAGTAAAGTTGAAAAAACATGGTATCCACGGTCAAAGCTTATCACACATCTAATAAGGAGATATCAAATCTTATCACACAAAAAGTGAGAAGGAAATATAAAATTCATCTTCTAAAGCACTTCCAGTCACTAATGCTTAAAGTACTTTGGCTATTTTTTATAACTGAATATTTGTTGACTAAAATGTTAAACGGTATTTTGATTCATTCATATTTCTCACCCTATTATACGTTTAAGTTCAATATAAAAGTAACAATATAGAGATTGCTTCGTAGAGAATTCCTCTTTTTATCGATCATATTTTGTTGATTACTTCTTTAGACCTTATTATTGTCAAACACATAAAGAACGTGATACAGACAATTATTTCTTTCAAACTTTTCATATTAATAAGAATACTTAACAAATTGTTAGGAAACTAATGGTGTCAAAATCCCAAGGAAACATTTCATAACCCTACCCTTGAGGACATTTGAATTCAGGGTTGGATTTCCTAAGTCGCAGTTACTGGAGCATCAAGGCACATACTCAAGAGAACCACCTGAAAGAGTGGCAAAAATCTAATATGAACATAGCATATTCAGAAAAAGAAAAATCCCCAAATTTCCATCTTTAAGTTCTAATATAATCCCAAACCCTGTCTCTAAGAGACGTCATGACAATCCCTAATAAAAATTACTTACAAAAATAAGTGAACATCTACAAAGAAAGGACAAAGAATGTAACTTTAATAAAAGAACTATGTTGTGAACAGGAATAATTTAGATAATACTTGCGGGCCAGGGTCTAGACCGCAAAGAAGCCCAAGGACAAGACAACCCAACAAGAGATCCGTTTGGGATCCAGGTGAAGCAGGGAAAGACGTGACAAAGGTTTAAAAGGAGAGTGGCCTACAGTTTCAGGATTTAGGCGAATTGTGATTATGCTGAGGCAAAGTTTGTGCTTCTCACCTCCTCCACTGATTCTGTCTAATTCCTCGTCTCCTTTCTAATCACCTATGATATTTCTTCAGTAGTTTTATAACTCCTTTTATTTTTTTACATTCCAGAATTATAATCTTTCAGTTATTGAGATCCTTATTGTATAAAATACCTTAGCATTGTGTTGAGTAATTCTAATTGTTACATTGGTGCTTTCATTGAGATTACTCCAATGAACGAGGCGATACTAGATAGATTCAGCAGCGGCGACGCAACAGGATGGGTTTGTCGAGCTGAGCGATACTTTCACTTCCTTGGCCCCTCCGAGGAGCATTGGCTACCTCTCCCTTACTTCTACCGTGAAGGCGCTGCCCTCGTTTGGTTCGACTGGCTATACCGAAACAAACAATTCTATGATTAAAACCATTTCAAAGAGAAGTTGCGGTTGCATTTTAGGACACAAACCTTCACGGGTCCGGTGCATATGGTAGAGACCCAGGTATGTCTTGTTCCTTCTATGAGCATTGTTCCCATCTCATATCCATTTACATCTGATTTGGATGTCGGACACTCCTAGGCGGACCAAATGTTCGATGAAAATCCAAAGGGAGAATGGCCTCACTCACAAACTGGTTCATCTAGTGATGCCAAAGAATCATTAAATTAGTGTGTTCGTCATGACGAGGATGGTGAAGTTAAAATGTCAGCAACATCAATCATTGCAGAATCAATTTTTAACACTGGGAACGATCCTAAGGCCTATGATTGCACTCAAATGCACCCTTCATTGCTCCACCGATTGTGGTTGATGTAGCAACTGATCAATCAGTGGGGCTCCATTTTTAGGTAACTCAGGTGCTTGGCGGAACCACTCGATGGGCCGAAATTGATTTTTCAGTACCTATACAAGCAACGGTATCCGCTGACAAGGAAGGTGAATGGCTCGGGAATATTGCGAACATAGTGTTTGATAAAACTATCGATCTACATGAGACCAAATAGCAGTGCCAATTTGCAAATATGGTATTTATTGAGTATGCGACATATATTTCCTCCGAGATTTTATCTGCTCACTTTGACGAACCAATACGGCCTGAGGGGGTGACTTTACTTTTTATCCATACCACAGTAGCTAATGAATATGACGGGATTGTTGAGTTTTTTCCTTACATATTCCAACAGCCCTCTTTAACCTAGGTGCTTGATGATTTTAGGGATCTCACAATGAACTTGAAATATGCCTTACACACTTGTAATTGGTTTGCACTGGGCAGCAAGCTTCAAATGAAGTTGTTTCAACATTATTGACAGCAAAACAACGAAAGGAACGTCACTTACATTCAGCACATCGCAAGGGTGCAAGGGATATTGGGCTACCAATTTATAGTTATGTGGACAATTGTTTCGCTACTGGGCAGGTTTTATGGACTTACTTTAATATGGTAGAGTTGTGCGTGTCTTCATTACTCAGACAAGTCCATTGTATTGGTTACTCTCATGACTTTCAAGTTCTTGATGTTGCAGCTAGTCAAACAGATGCAAACATGTCTCATGTCGTGTTGATCTCATAAAGTCTTTACATTTGCAGCACTTCCTGATAAAGTTTAATGGTTGTAAAGGATTTATAATATCATACCTTTCACTATTGCTTCTAGCAAATGACAAAATGGTTGATTCAAATCCTGTTCGCAGTGAGAGTCCTCACTTCATTGATCCTAGTGCTAATTTCTTTATAGTAATCGTTCGCACAACTGTAATGGATTTTTGTGTGTGGGATTTCGGAATAAGTTTTAATTCCAAGTCTCTAACATGTTATACAGTGAATGGGGAGCCACTGCTATTGATGGGATATACTGGCATATTTTTCTTCTTTGCATATGTTACCTCTATGACTCTAGTGTGGGATCCCGAAAAATAATGGTTGCAAAATCATTATTGGATTGCTATTTTATTGGGCCAACAACTGACTTTAGTGCTTATGTATTAGCCATTTCTCCACATCTTGGTATTGTTCTCGATGTTGCTGGCAAAATTCACAAAGAAGGAACTGCACAAGTCATTCATGGTATCATAGCTGGCAAACAGGGGTCAGTTTAAGAGCCCAAGTTACTTTTGAGATGCTTGTAGTCTTTGACCCGGGAGGAGACCCTTTTGATGTGCCAATTCTTGAAGATAGAGATGGTGTCCTTGAAGCAACCTTGACTCCCATAGCTACTCTGTTTATATGCAATGCACCTCTCTCTATTGACAACCTTGATCATCGAGATCAGAAAGCAACTACTGTTGAATTTACCAAGTTAGAATATGGCTTGGCACGTTTTGGTTTTTATTCCCTTATTGAATCACATTCTACAGGTAGCATTAGAGTTAATAGTGCACTAGGTGAGTTGCGGAGAAAGCCACATCTTGCCATAAGTCTTGCTTCAATTGTGCAATCACTATGGTCATTGTTGCATTTAATTTGCAACTATATGGACCTAATCAGTTACTTTGTGGATCAAGAGAATGTAGTTTGTTAAGTGACAGAAGAAGAGCTTAATAATTATGGACTGCTATGCTTTAGTTTACTGATCTTGACTGTAGTAAATAGAGTATTTCAACAACACAAATTACAGTACACCCAAACTGTTCGACGGAGATGGTTGAATTTATTAAATGCGTAGGGATGCCTAGAATAGTAGCTTATGGAGGTTTTTATGAGCTTTGCTCCCCAAAGAAAAGAGAAACTGTGTATGTTTCTGCGGCATCAAGAGTAGTAGGTCAGCTCGTCGAGCAATTTGCTAAGCTATTGGGTTGCTATGCTGTTGGAAGTTCTGGAAGCCAAAAAAATGTTGAACTATTGAAGAACAAATTTGGTTTTGATAAAGCATCTATATATAAATATAAAACTGAGAATTGACTTGGTGATGTGGCAGTCCTCTAAAGCCAGCATTCTTATTTATGTTTTTTGTGGAAATAGGAGTTACTTAATTAGTAGGGCATTTTTGTAAATAGCTTATCAATTAATTAGTTAAGTGGATCATTAGTGTGATTAGTTAGACATATAAGAAGGGGCAGTTATTGTACAATGTTAACCAACGAATTCATTTTCTTCTTCTCTGAATATATCGAAGCTCTCTTCCTCTTTCTTCATTTCTCTTTTACCTCCATTCTTAGATCTAGTGTTGAGATCAAATTCAACCATAAATCGACATGGTATCAGAGTGATTAAGCCACGATTGTGAGCTGAAATTGCAGATCCAGTAACTGAATGTATCTATTGAGAACAATCTCTATTTTTTCTATTTCTTCTTCATCAATGGCGAACACAGTACTCGATCACAACCATGCATTGTATTTGCATCCCTCAAACACAACAGGAGCTCCGATTGTGTCAATTCAACTGACCAAATCAGACAATTACTCGATTTGGAGCCGTGCAATAAGAATCCAACTGTTAGGTAAGAACAAGTTAGGGTTAATTGATGGTACACTGAAGAGAGGAGATGTCGGAGAGAATCTAGGTTATCAATGGGACAAATGTAATGCAATAGTTTTGGGATGGATTATGAGTTCTGTGTCGAAGGAGTTAGTAACGGGAGTAGTATATGCTAAGGACGCATGTCGAGTCTGGGAAAACTTAAAGGAGTATTTTGATAAAATCAATGCATCTAGGATTTATCAATTGCACAAAGAGATTGCAACTTTATATCAAGGAACTAATAGTGTGTCGACATATTTTACTAAGCTCAAAGAGCTTTGGGATGAATATGAGAGTATGATTCCATCTTGTCGTGACAATGAATTTGTTAAACATCTACATAGACAGAAGCTAATGTAGTTTTTAATGGGGCTTAATGAAAATTATGAACAAGTGCAAAGTCAGATTCTTATGACAAATCATATACCTAATGTGAGCAAAGCATATGCGATGATCATTGAAAGAGAAATCCAGAGAGCTATCTCTAATGTGCCTATGATGAATGAGAATTCAGAAGCCACAGCTTTCATGACTACAAAAAGAGGAAATTTTCAAGGAAACTTTCAGGTACAAAGTCATAGACCTAGGAAGAATTGGAATTTGCATTGTGATTTTTGCAAAATGAAAGGACACACAAAGGAGACATGCTACAAAATAGTAGGATACCCTACTGATTTTAAGTACAAGAAAAGAGGATCAAGAGCCAATGCTACAAGTGCTAATACTGCTTACAATGTTAGTGCTGAGAATTGTAATCCTAATGTTGCAGGGTCAAGTGGAGGAAGATTTGAAATAACAGACAAGGGACACATGACTGAACTTCCCAAACCACCGCAATTCATAGCTGATCAATATAGCCAGATCATGATAATGCTGAACAAAGATGTTCCACAAAACACAATGGCTAACATGGCAGGTATGATGCAATATTTTATGGCCAACACAGTTAGAAAGTAATGGATAATAGACATCGGAGCAACTAATCATATGATATCAGATTTAAGTATGCTACAGAATATTAAAAAGCTTGATTCCTGGAGTTGTAGGAAGGTACACATGCCTAATGGCCAAGTAAATATAGTATCACACATAGGTGATTGCATAATTTCTAAGGGACAAATAGTGAAGAATGTATTGTTTGTGCCCTGATTTTCAGTACAACCTTATGTCAGTCTCTAAGGTAACTAGAGACCTTCATTGCTCAGTTACATTCTTTCCTCATTTTTGCCTGTTCCAGGACCTCTTAAATGGGAGGATCAAGGGGATTGGTAAAGAGAAATATGGATTATATCTTTTCTTACCTGCTGATGAACGAGAAGAGGTGAGTAGAGGGCTAAGTGAACAGGAGAAAGGACTTGATGTTTCCTTGTGGCACAGAAGGCTAGCACATGCTTCTAGAAAATCTATGAGAGAGATTCTTGGATTGCTTATTGAAAATTTTAGAGATGTAATAGATAAATGTGATGTTTGTCCTTTAGCTAAAACACAAGACTACCTTTTCATTCTAGTGACGGTAAGAGTACTGAAAATTTTCAACTATTACATTTGGATGTTTGGGGACCTTACAACACTTCTACTGTTGATGGTAATAGGTACTTTCTAACAATAGTGGATGACTATTCTCGTGTGACTTGGATTTTTTTGCTAAAGTTCAAGAGTGATGTGTTCATTGTATTAAAAGGTTTCTTTAAAATGGTGCACTCTCAATTCAGCACTATGGTTAAAACAGTAAGGTCAGACAATGGGACTGAGTTTGTGAATCATAACTTCACTAGTCTGTTAAGAGAACTAGGTATAGTACATCAAAGAACATGTGTCTATACTCCTCAGCAAAATGGAGTAGCTGAGAGGAAGCATAGACACATTCTTGAAGTGGCAAGGGCTATTAGGTTTCAGGGGCACATTCCTTTAAGATTTTGGGGACATTATATTTTGGCAACTGTGTATATTATCAACAGATTACCTTCAGTTGTCTTACAGGGAAATCACCTTATGAGTTGTTTCATGGGAAAAGGCCAAGTGTGCTACGCTTAAGAACTTTAGGATGCTTATGCTTTGCTAGTGTTCTGCCTAGACAAGATAAATTTAGTCCCAAGGCAGTTAAAGTAGTGCTGATGGGGTATTCTAATATTACCAAAGGATACCTTTTATACAACGTGGAGAAAAATGAGGTCTTTATCAATATAGATGTTGTTTTCAAAGAAGGAGTGTTTCCTTTCAAGGATATCGAGGGGCCTGTTTTACCAACTTCCTGTCAGGAAGGTGGTTTCTCTAACAATCCTTTTTTGTTTGCAGATATTAATTCTAACATGCCTACTTCTGTAGCAGAGACATTGCAGCCTCAAGCCTCTATGGATACTGATTTGCAAGAAGCAAATGTACCATCTCATCTCCTGTCCTATACAAATCTTCTCAATGATTCCTCTGTGGACAATCAAGTACCAAATAGTGACTTACTCGGTCCTTCCACACAAGTCAATGAGGATGAAATCTTTGAAGAACCCTCCATCTATTCAGCAGATACTTCAACACCTTTAAGGAGATCTGGAAGAGTGACTAAACAACCATTGTGGTTGACAGACTATGTAGTGCCTCTGCCAGCTAAGAAACCTCACTATATGGCCAATTATCTCACATATGATCATATATACTCTTATCACAAAGCATATTTAGGGGTTTTTTCAGCAATATCTGAGCCTACATCTTTTTATGAGGCATGTAAAGATGCTCGATGGATAGAGGCAAAGCAGACAGAACTAGCAGCACTACAAGCCAACACAACCTGGTAATTGGTCTATTTGCCACTAGGGAAGACCCTCATTGGATGTCGATGGGTATACAAAGTCAAGCTTAAAGCAGATGGAGAAATTGAAAGATTTAAAGCTCGACTAGTAGCCAAAGGCTATAGTTAAAACGAAGGACTTGACTATAATGAAACATTTTCCCCCATAGTCAAGATTGCTACTGTTAGAACTGTGCTCTCACTAGCTGCTATGCAAAACTGGCATATTCAATAGATGGATGTATACAATGCCTTCTTGTAGGGAGATTTAGATGATGAAGTTTATATGGAGCTGCCACAGGGATTTTCAAGTCAGGGGGACACAGTTGGCAAATCTCAATTAGTTTGCAAACTTGTTAAATCCCTGTATGGATTGAAGCAAGCCAGCAGACAATGAATCTAAAATTAACAGAAGCCCTATTAAAGTCAGGTTTCAAACAAAGCAGTCTTGATCATTCTTTATTCATTAAACAACATCAAGGTGATATGTGGTTATTCTTGTTTATGTTGATGATATACTGATTGCTGGAAATAATCAGCAGTTGATACAGACAACAAAAGATCCTTGCACAAGGCATTCAAGATTAAAGACCTAGGAGAGCTAAAAATTTTCCTAGGAATGGAATTTAACAGATCAAGTAAAGGTATTTTGGTCAATCAAAGAAAATATGGTTTGGAAATCATATCAGAATTGGGGCTTGGAGATGCTAAACTAGCTTGGACACCTCTTGAAGTCAATGTGAAACTTACTGTACCCGAATATAATAAGTTGACAGGCAACAAAGGTGATAATCTAATTGAAGATAAGGGGCAGTATCAACGACTAATAGGAAAATTGTTGTATTTGACACTAACAAGACCAGATATAGCATATACAGTCCAAACACTCAGCCAGCTCCTTTAACAACCAAAAATATCTCATTGGAATACAGCTATGAGGGTTGCTAGGTACATAAAGAGGGAACCAGGGATAGGAGTATTGTTCAACAGTGAGAAATCAAATAAGATCATTGTGTTTTGTGATGCAGATTGGGCATCATGTCCTAATACAATAAGATCAGTGTCAGGCTTTTTAATCAAGTATGGTTTCTTGGAAGTCTAAGAAGCAAAGCATAATGTCGAAAAGCTCAGCAGAAGCTGAATACAGGAGCATGACTAGTGTTGTTTCTGAAGCTATTTGGCTGATTGGATTTCTAAAACAATTGGGAGTAGATATGATACTGCCAGTTGAACTATACTGTGATAACAAGGCAGCTTTGCAAATAGCTGCCAATCCGGTATATCATGAGAGGACTAAATATATTAAAATTGATTTTCATTTCATCCGAGAGAGAATACAAATGGGACTGATCAAAACACAACATGTGGCTTCGAAGGATCAATTAGCTGATATATTGACAAAGGGACTCACCAGGATGCAACATGAATCATTGACTGGCAATTTGGGAGTACTTAATATTTTTGTACCCGCCAGCTTGAGAGGGAGTGTGAAAATAGAAGTTACTTAATTAGTAGTGGCATTTTTATAAATATCTTATCAATTTATTAGTTAAGTGGGTCATTAGTGTGATTAGTTAGGCATATAAGAAGAGGCATTTATTGTACGGTGTTAACTAAAGAATTCATTTTCTTCTTCTCTAAATATATCGAATCTCTCTTCCTCCTTCTTCATTTCTCTCTTACCTCTATTCTTAGATCTAGGGTTGAGATCAAATTCAACCATAAAGCGACATTTTTTCTCAAATTTTTCCTTATTTCTTGTCTAAAAACGGGTAGAAAACTTAAAATATTATGTTTGTGGCATTATACCACAGTAAAAAGGAACAGAGCAAGAGACTCCAAGAAAGCAAACTAAACCATAGATACGAAAGTTTTCCTGCAAAAGGGGCTGGCTTCAACAACCCATAAGGGACGACTTGCCAAGCTACACAAATAGTTAATTTATTTATAGTCCCAAAAGTTTTTCTACAAAAGGAGTTGGCTTCAACAACCCATAAGGGACGATAGGGTGATTACGTGTTTTGCTAAGAAAAGTTTGCCTTTTGGATTGAAACAAGCAAAGCTGAAAAGGTGTATCCATTGTTTAGCTGGCAAACATCAAAGGGTTTCCTTTCATAGTCATCCTCTCTCAAGAAAGCCCGATTTATTAGAGCTAGTACACTCTGATTTGTGTGGTCCTTTTAAAGTAAAGTCAAAAGGTGATGCACTTTTCTTTGTGACCTTCATTGATGATCATTCTCGTAAGCTCTAGGTGTATCCTTTGAAATCTAAAGATCAAGCACTTAGCGTGTTTAAGGAATTTCAGGCCTTAGCTGAGAGACAGACGGGGAAGAAATTAAAATATATTCGTACTGACAATGGTGGTGAATATTGTGGTTATTTGATAACTATTGCAAGGAACAAGCAATTCGTCATCAGAAAACTCCGTCCAAGATGCCTCAATTAAACGGTTTGGCAGAGAGGATGAATAGAACTCTAGTTGAGAGAGTTAGATACTTACTTCAGAGGCTAAACTTCCAAATACATTTTGGACGGAAGCACTTAACACTGTTGCCTATGTTATCAATTTGTCTCTTGCAGTTGCTTTGGATGGTGATGTCCCAGATAGAGTTTGGTTTGCCAAAGATGTTTCTTATGATCACCTGAGAGTTTTTGGATGTAAAGCTTGTGTGCATATTCCTAAAGATGAGAGATCGAAACTGGATGTCAAAACTAAGCAGTGAATCTTTATCGGTTATGGTCAAGATGAGTTTGGGTATCGTTTTTATGATCCTATTGACAATATACTTATTAGAAGTCGTGATGCAATATTATTTGAAGAACAAACTATTGAAGATATTGACAAAGCTGAGAAGATAGATTCTCAGAGTAATGAGAGCTTAGTTGATATTGATCCGGTTTCAATTAATAAGGCACCTATTGCACATGAAGGAACCCAAGACAATGATGGAGATAGTGATCAAGATAAAGATGATATGGATGTTCAAGTTGATGAAGTTGTGGTTGATCAGCAATCAATTCCTGCACAGGTAACTACTTTGAATGCTCCTGAAACCTCTCTTAGAAGATCTACAAGGGAGAAGCAAAAATTCATGCGCTATCCTCGTGATGAGTATGTACTTTTGATTGACATGGGAGAACCTGAGAATTATGATGAAGCCATGCAAGATACTCACAAAGATCATTGGATTGAAGCAATGGAAGATGAGATGAAGTCACTCCATGAGAATGGCACATATGAGTTAGTGAAATTGCCGAAAGGTAAGAGAGCTTTATCTAACAAATGGATATTCAGAATAAAGCAAGATAACCATACCTCTGCGCTTAGATACAAGGCAAGGTTAGTTGTTAAAGGTTTTGGCCAGAAGAAGGGAGTTGACTTTGATGAAATTTTCTCCCCTGTTGTGAAGATGTCTTCTATTCGTGTTGTTCTAGGTTTAACTGCAAGTCTAGATTTAGAGGTTGAGCAAATGGATGTCAAGACTATTTTTCTTCATGGTGATTTAGATGAGGAGATTTATATGGAGCAATCTAAGGATTTTGTAACTAAGGGAAAAGAAAATTATGTCTGCAAATTAAAAAAGAGCCTGTATGGATTGAAACAAGCTCCAAGGCAATGGTATTTGAAGTTTGAATCTGTCATAGAAGAACAGGGGTACAAGAAACCTTCTTTAGACCACTGTGTATTTTTCCAGAAGTTCTCTGATGATGATTTTATTATTTTATTGCTTTATGTGGATGACATGCTTATTGTTGGCAAGAATAAATCCAGAATCGCAGTCCTTAAGAAGCAGTTGAGCAAATCGTTTGCGATGAAGGACTTGGGGCCAGCAAAGAAAATTTTGGGCATTCAAATCCACCGACACAGAGATAGAAAGGAGTTATTTCTGTCCCAAAAGCAATACATTGAGAAGATACTTAAGAGGTTCAATATGACAAATGCAAAAATGGTTAGTACTCCTCTTGCTAAACACTTCAAATTGAGTATTACTTAGATCCATCTACTGATGAAGAGAAAAAAGAGACGTCTCGTATTCCTTACTCTTGTGCCGTTGGTAGCTTGATGTATGCTATGGTTTGCACTAGACCAGATATTGCACATGTCGTTAGTACTGTTAGCAGATTCCTTTCTAATCCTGGAAAAGAACATTGGGATGCAGTAAAATGGATATTAAGGTATTTGAAAGGTACTGCAGATTTGAAGCTATGCTTTGACAATGGCAAGCCTGAACTTGTTTGTTACACAGACTCTGATTTAGGAGGCAATCTTAATAATTCAAGATCCACTTCCGGTTATTTGATCACTTTTGCAGGGGGAGCTGTTTCTTGAACATCTAGACTACAGAAGTGCATAGCTCTATCCACCACAGAAGCCGAATATATTGCTGTCATAGAAGGTGCCAAAGAAGTGGATGAAGGAGTTTATTAATGATCTTGGCTTTGAGCAGCTAAGGTACATCTTATTTTGTGATAATCAGAGTGCTATTTGTCTCACCAAGCACTCCACTTTTCATTCTAAGACCAAACATATAAATAGAAAGTATCATTGGATAAGAATGGCCGTGGAAGAGAAATTATTTGAGGTTGAGAAGATACACACTGATGAAAATCCTTCGGATATGCTGACAAAGGCGGTGGTTGCTGATAAACATGAATTTTGTAGAAAATTGGCAGGCATGAAGCCTGTCACTAGTTCCTCTACTTGAAGACACATTTGGCCCCTTGGCTGGAAGGAGAGTTTGTTGGAACATGCCCATATTGTCCGGCCAAAGGTCCAATGGTCTAATCCTATTCTCTTTTGGTTTTCAATCCTATTTGGAATTGGATTCAGTTTATTCCTATTTTGGGTGGGTTTTGGCTTTAAGAGAAAGCATCACTCATGATCTATATATAATAAAACCTTGGGAAATTATTCTAAGATCATTGATACGAGTCTTTGAAAGACTTAAGCACATAAGAGTGGGTTTTGAGAGAGCTTTCATCAGAGAGAAGAAAGAAGAAAGGTATTTGTTTTGCTGCAGATTTTTATTCCGACCAGCCAACTTCAAATCATGTTTTTTGATTCGTTAAACTGCGTGTTCGTAACATCTTGATCTTGGATTTGAACGGTGAGATCAGATTTGGAAGCTCGTAGCATCTGATTTCGAGCCTCGAACAACAACTTTATTTTGTGGATTATACTCTTTCTTCAATTGATTAGTTGTTGCTATTGTTGCTCCGTGTTTGGCCCTTGTTGTGTAGCCAATTTGAAGAACTTTTGTAATTCACTTATTGTTATAGTGGAGCTTTTTGGATCTTTGTGATCCCGTAATTTTTACCTTCGATTTGAAGGATTTTCCACGTTAAAATTTGGTATTTTTTATCTTCTTTATTTTCGGATTTGCCTCTTCCTCCACTGTTATATCTCATTTTGAGTTTGTTTGGGTTGACTTCCAAATGTCTATTGCATCATGGATAATATCATGAGAGCTCTGCAAAAGATTTGAATACAAATGATGTTATTTACACATAATTTTATCACTTCCCTCACATATTCACATTTATCGTATTTCAAAGTAAATTTTTATTTTTGTCAATGTAAATGGAAAAAATCCAATAGTGCAATTTCGGATCATACATTGACGCAATTGGAGAAATTTTGATGCTTCATGACTATTGACAAACTCTTTATTTGATCTCTATTATATGCCAAGAGGGTTGGATATATATGGCGCTTTTTACTTTTTAAATTTAAATTTTGAGAACTTTTAGCGGAGCTTCTTAGGAGAGAAAGAGATGCCGAAATGTTTCAAGAGTTTGAAATTGATCTTTCACAAATGCAGCCTTTTAGCGACTTAATTGGTAACTGTGATACATTTTCATATTCTAATTAACAGACTACTTTAATTTTTAATATTTGTTTTTACTCTTTACATATATACACTAATACAACACAACGATATACTAAAATCGTGGTGTTTCTTTTCAAGTTTATTTAGGCAATTGTCATGCTTGGAGGAAGTTGAAAGTTGTATTATCATTTACTACACGCTCGGAGTAGTGAGACAAAAAGACCCTACCACTCCTTCCTTTGTGTATGTAGGTAAGTTTAATTTTGATATGGATGGAGATTATATTAACTTTTCAATACGATGATAGTAATATTGTATTCTATTCATTTATCAAATATTTTTTCTTCATGACGCTCCTTATGAGATTTCTTTATTCTTATACACCAAATTTCTTATGGGCTAAGTGATCTTCAGAGGCATCTTGATATTGTTTTGTAATTTAGTCTATCCTTTTTGATGGTTCTAACCAAAACATAAAATAATTTGCATTATCACTCGATAACTATTGATATTGTAGTTCTTTGTCGAGCAATGGTTAATTCATATTCCTTGTACTGCTAGAGGCGTTTACGGAAAAATAATTGAAGAAAGATTCCGATGGAACCGACAGAGTTGAGAGAAAGTAATGTGTAAGATGATAATGCTGATCTGAAATGGAAAAAGTAGACAAAGAAGGGCTTTATTCATTAATGTTTAATTCAACTTTTGGTACGAAGGTCTAGTATATAGATAAAGTAGAGAAGCATGAAGTTGAGGTTGTCAATGATTTATTTTAGCATACATAAATTTCTCAGATCCCATTTTTAGAATTATACTGAATTTATTGTTGTTGTTGTTTAATTGGTTTGCTGAACTAAACTAACGACTTTTATAGATTGTCAAAGTGTTTAGCAACACAAATACGATTACTCTCTATTTCTGATAAAACTTATCGCTTGATTGCTATGCTTTTTCCTGCAGTGAGAAATACGAATAATAAGGAATGACATAAATATATTATTTATTATCTATAATTTTTTTAGACATGAAATAAGGAAAAAATTAAGAAAACAGAAAAATAAGAATGATGGCTTTAGAGGACTGTCACATCACCTGCCCAATTCTCACCTTTATATCATATATAAATTCTTAACATCACTTTATTGACGATCAATTTTATAAGATTTTTCAGTAATAATTTATAAAAACTAAGGAGACAAGTAAAATAATGGCACTTAAAAACAAGAACGCAAGGGGTTAGTTAAACAAGAAAAATTTACCTTAAGTTTTGATGGAACTGAAATGAGGTACTTTAATATTCTACTTTCCTCTTTGGGTGTGTCTGGTATAACGAAAAATATTTTTCGTAATTTTTTGGAAAACAAGTAGTAATCTTATTCATTTTTCTGTGTATGGTACGTAAATTAAGGAAAATAATTTCTCAAAAATATTCATAAATAATTTAGATATAATAAACATGAAGCCATAAACTTTCAAACCAACAACCTTCCGGACCCACAAATTTCATAAACTTTCGAACCGCTAAACTTTCAAAACCGCAGAATTTCGAACTCGTAAACTTTATAATTTCTAAACCCGTAACCTTCCAAACACATAAA